>JAPYZR010002742.1:0-15935 GCA_030522945.1 Trichopria nigra
AAATTATTATTCTGCGAGTCGTCAGTTATCAACACTATTTTCTTATAATGGTTTCCACTTTTTAAGTGATTTTCCAAATGATTTAGCCATTGATGATTGACATCTCCGCGGCTCATGACAAGATGCATAGCAGTTAGTAGGTAGAGCGTTTCTTTCATAGGCCAATTTATTTTAATCATTGTTCTTACTCACGCATAACTACCCGCTAGTAGTATGTTGGATCTTTTGAATTTTGTTAGGCAAGAATCACTCTGTCCTTGAAATCACGAAATAAATACACTTATTACCCACTCACGATCAAATAAATATAATGAAATTAGGTTTAAAAATATTTCTCGCAGTTATACTGACAGATTCAGTAAGTCAGTAAATTAATTACAACGAATTTGAGCTTTGCAATACCGAACAAGTTAAAGAACTGAACTCAACTCGCGCACTGATATGTTGGAACTACAGACATTCGGATTTCCACGTAGCTGCTGAAAGAAAATTAATAACATTGATTTTTTACCACTGACGTGGGCACTTGTGTCCAATCTATTCATTTTTGTAATGTGTATCGATTAGCCGCAACGTGTCGCTTCCTAGTTCAAGGATATTTTAGTACACTAATATTATAAACATATGTTATTATTATAAAACACGTACCTTTTTAATCCATTAAGACCAAAGTTCACGGGCAAAAAAAAGTACTTAACATAATTAGTAAGGTAATCTTTTATTTTATACTTATATATCTATATTGCGTTTACGTTAAAAGTCATAACAGAAGCAAAAAAAACCTACATGGTTGTATGACAACTGTTAAAAATCTCTACATGTCTATTTTAAGTATGGCAAATTTATTGTCAGATATGCCTAAAATATAATAAGTTACTTTTATCTCGAGAGATTTCAAGACGTACTGGTGTGGGGCCAATTAGCCGCATTGAAGGGCAGAAAGGGCCGTAATAAAAAAAAAAAAAAAAAAAAAAAAAGATTTCAAGAACTTCTTTAAGCAAAATTACTTCCTATATATACGTTGAGTATATATACATGAAAGATCTATTGTGGCGTGACGGGACTTTCTTTCTCGAAGTAAACATCAAGACCACACTCCAGCTGTCTTATCTCATGCATCATTTCACTAAAATATTGTGAAAGTATATACTTTCCACTAAATGAGGATGCACGATTTTTGCTACATATAATACGACGCCTCCAACGATTGTACCAGCGAACGGATGCTTTTCGAAAATCGCGTGTTTTTATTTATTTATTTTTTTTTATTCTTTTTTTTTAAACGCCATTTGTCCATGCTTGCTCCCATTATTTAAACGTCGGGACGAGAAATTACTTTCGCGCGATTTTCCTCGGCTACCCGACGCGTGTTCGCCAACCGCGCGTCGCGTTTTCTTTTTCCGTCGGCGTTGTTAAGCGAATTAGGCGAAAATAGTCGGTATTCATTCATGCGAGCTTGTTTATTGAGCAAAACGACCTGGCCGTTTGGCGCAAAAAAATTACAATATGTATGAAATATGAAGCGCAAGCAGGACGCGCGGCACGTCCGCCTCGTATACTTTCCGAGAGAATGAACATCCCATTGGGGTTGGCGGGTCTCACGGCACGGCGGGGTAAGTCCATCGGACAAACTTGTCCGATAAATAATCCAACGCGCTAAGCTGTCCGCGAACGGTGTTCGTCCGCGTATAGCCCGGGGAATCCAGCATGAGAAAAGAGCAACAACTGCGTCAATGGTAATAAATAGCGATGGATTTCGTCCGCGCACCTGTCTGCGAGCGAAGGCGTTTTTATATAAATAACATAGAGAGCGGTCCGATCGTAAAGTTGAGTTATGTTTTACAAGCATCCCTCGGCAAGCGCACCAGGCACCTACACACACACACACATGTGTACATCGAGGTCCCGACGGCAAACTGCCGAATGGATCTGCCATGTCGCATTCGAGATTGGAAATTCGATCGTGATTGACTAGCCATCTGCGGGCCGGAAACTGCTAGATGGGTCAGGGATGCAGGGGCAGGAAGTCGAATATATTCAGGGCGGGGCAGATTGTCACACGCGCTCTCCGATGAAATTTTGGCAAAATATAAAATGTAAATGAAAACGCCAAAAAAAAAAGCAATAAATAACGTCACTGGTGCGTAGCCTTCGCGGCTGATAATAGTGTTCTGAACGCGTTGTTCGACAATCCTCCGACAATACTCGTCGCTCCCGCGGCAATTGCTTGATATGAGTTTCGTGAAATTAGAAAAACTGTACGATTTATCGATGCCGCACGAATGACTTAATTTCGTTATGCGGATATCGTTTATTCGCGAACGGTTGATACCTATGGCGACCATTAGTTCGGTGTTGCAATAAAGACGACTGAATAATATTACATTGGACAATGTATAGGTGTTCGATATGGAAAGTTATTAACACGACCGATATTTGCTGACATTCTTACTTTGGACAAAGTTTAGCATGGACATGGGCTTTAATTGAACGAGCAGGTGTCGTTGTACCTGGACAAATTACGATCAATACAGTTTATTTGGGATTCTATAAATGTTATCCTTCAATTCAGGGATTGGCAAATCTCTAGTTTCGATGGAACCGGTCCTCGTTCCAAGTTGGAAATAACCACGAGTTTGTAACAACCCCAGGATGTTTTTCTGATTCATATTTCATAAAGAAAGAAGTAAATGATCCACATTTTCCTAATCAAAGATCACAGGTCACATAGTTCAGATTCTTAATCAGTGACTCTGAAAATTTTTGGTATGATTTAGGAATATTACAAGTTCCTTTTAGTGATTGCAAAGAGAGTGAGAAAAAGTAACGTGGCTGAATAAATTTCTTCTTATATGGCTTTATTACTTCCAAAGCTGGTCTTGCAAAACCAAATGATATCATAGACAGGGAGAACTCTCGACTCCATGGTCTAATGTCTTGCTCTCTCGTAAAATGAATAACAAGGCAGCCGCTCGCGATCTTAAGGCACGCCTATACGAAGCATCGTGAGTGCAGCGAAAAATAAATTCTGATTACTTGCGTTAGTATCGCCATCAACAGCTCCGAAGCACGGTTATGCATTTTGCGAAATTTGTATTAAACTTTACGAAGCATCCGTGTAAAATGCGGCGAGTTTCCTCGCGAGTAGCGGGGAAACTGCGATTTTGCATGGGTTATTAAATATTTGCATATTTGCCATACACAAAAGCGGAAGAGACCAGAGCTCGCCAATGCACAAAAAATGGCAGTCAGGCGGTAAATGCGCGATCCGCCAGTGGTAAAAAGGACCACGGCTAAAGTTTTTGAAATCCGACACTCCTCTTGCTACCGCGAGTTTCCTTTAAAAATTAATTCGTATTAAATAAATTCGTTAAACTGTGAACGTCGTTACCTCTTTACAATCTATAACAGGAATTGAGATATGCACTTTAGTGGTTTGAACCTTTCTGATCTGATGTGTATTGTTGGCGGAGCTTCCACCTCGACGAGACGGAAATGTAACTTGGCTGGTTGTAATCGCATTTCAAGACGTTACAATTGTACGGTTGCACGTCCGTCACTTTCTGCATTTACTGGGAGCATTTTAAAGAAACAGACCCATTTCCACGCAGCGGAGGGAAGAAACGGCAGGAACTGCGTTCCACGTAGTGAAACTCGCCCAATGAATTTATAAAGCCTGTTATCGCATTAAGGGACACACAATGAACGAGCGGGCTCCTCCCCTCAATTTATGTGCACAGTCGGAATAGGAAAGTGAATCAGGCAGAGGCAAAGCGTTAAGTCATAGGAGTTTCCGGCTTAGGCGCCGGATTAAAACTTTGAATTACAGACTCGGGCTTCGCGCGCGTGTATTCGGGATGCATTATGACGTCCGTTTACGAGTGCGTCGATAGTGGTGGTGGTGGTGGCCCATCGTTGTCGTTGGGCGCGTCTCTCCGCCGCCGTTTGTTCCTTCGTTCATCAACCTTCTAGAAAGAACTTTCGTACCTGCGCGAGCTCCAAGTCGAGGAAACTTCGCTACAGCGAATTTCCATTTAGAGAGACTCCGGGTTCACCCGATCCTGGGTAGCATCGAAGAGAAGGGATACAGCATATGGGGTGGAACTCGAAAAACTGAATCGGGAGGAATAGAAGTTACGCGCAATTTTCCCGCACTTCTCACCTTTCCAACGTATCCTCTCGAGTAAGGTTTCCTAATCAAATTTGATGTTAGGAGGATTTTCTTGATTCGTAATTTGGTATGAAATTTGATAAAAAAAAGCTGTGGAATACATCCTACAGTTAACGATGTGAGTTTTACGTAAAAACATAACTTAACTTTTAGCCTTCAGATGGTTACTCAAGTTAGCCGGCCTAATATAGGAATGTTGCGTATCGATAGAATTTCGGCATTGTCAGGAAACTGGAATGACGTTTCTGATTTCATATTCAAAAAATACTTTCCCAGACATATCAACCGTACCATCAAGACATTCAAATTGGAAATGACACCCCAAAGTACGTATATACCCCAATCAATCAATGACGTGAATGTTTGGGAATGTTTCAGGTTATATTTCATAATTCAAGAAAATTACAATATAAAAAACTGATAGTCTTCAAGATCGTATTTTGATATCGTTACCAATATTGTATGAATATTGCACAATTTCCTGAGCGTTATCAGCTTGAATTAAAATACACGCATGTTGGCGGACACCAACATTGAAGATATATCTTTGCACGATGAAGCGATCTGGTGTAACCATTAAAGTGAAAGCCTTCTCTTCTTAGTCGAGTTCCAATTTTCGGAAAGAACCGTGAAATCCGAAGATATCGTCCGGGTCTAGAGTCGGTCCGGGTCGTAGCGATTCATCCACGAGGACCATCTCCTGCTTCAAAATCCAATCTTTCCACTCCAATAATTTCTCGCGCCATGTGTCTGTAACGCATGTCGAAAGCAGCGATAAATAATGTGTATTGCAGCTGTAAGATGGTATGAAAATTTCCCCCATCAATCCCGAAAGTAAATTCAGAGCTGCCTCATTGACTCACCCACTAATTCGTCCATCGATGGCTGACTACCGCCATAATCGACCGGCAATATGGATTTCGGTACGAATTCGTACAGGGACTCGTAACTATGGTGTATGTGAACCTAAAAATACATAATATAAAGTATAGAATCTTGCGGACAAATTAAAATTGAAAATCAATGGAACGTATATAATATAAATAACAAAGCGACAAGAATCGATCCGTACTCTCGATGCAAGTTTCGGCTTGATCGCAGATTTCACTAAAGTGGCGATTTTGTCGATGAAGCTCGGTGCGTTGATGAAGTGGATTCCTTTGATTCTGGCTCCATAAGCTTTCTGCAACGCAATTAAAGTTCAGGATGAAAGGCCGTATATACATAGATATAGGCGCGCGCGCAATGTCAAAAAGAGAATGGGAAAAAGCGTTTTAGCGTAAGCTACTTAAATTTAATGCCGATAGAGGATGAAATTGCACATTATCGATTACGCATTGTTCGAGTGATCCGTGCGCCTTTCGACATTTACGAATTTATTCTCTTGGTACAGCTTTCGGTAAATCGAGGTTGTATTGAATTTATCAAGGTCCCTGCGGGTGGTCGAGTCGACGTAGACGTATGCGATGGTATTAAGTACGGCTTTAAACTTTCATGTCGCACAGAAAAGAAAACCGATGGGAATCGAGGAAATGTTATAGGGTGATTTCGGCGAGTATATAGACGTTTGAAATACGCCCGTATAATTGCGGGCGCATCCGTTAATTCCAAACTAACTCGAGACGTACCCTTAACGACTCGCGGTACAGTTAAGAACTTGCTCGTTATGTCTTTATTCCGAGTCTTCACTTTTACTGACGAGGCAAGGTAATAATTATGCAATAACCGCTAAAAGACTTGTTCTTATTGAAAAGTTTCACTTAATTTTACGCTCCGCTTAAATTGCAGTTATTACATCGGATCCTGCTTCCATTTTTAAAACTCTTGCATGGACTTTTTACATCATCTTTTGACACTTTTCCGCATCAAGCTATATTTTACATTTCATCCAAATGGACGGGCTATTTTTCGGATGAATCCAGATGAATTCCAGCTGGATACAGTTGGACTCTAGAATCACCTGAAATGCAGATCGTCCATTTGGATCTTTTTCCAACCGACTTGTTTTGAAAGTAACTATTGGCTGCTAAAACTCAAGAACGCTTCTGTTTCCGTACGTTAGAGGGCCTTCAATATGAGTCTAGTAGTCTGGGATTATCCAAGCTCTTCTTGATGTGTTTATGCAAAATATGGATGGAAACAGGACCAGTAATGAGATCCACGATACAAAATTCAAAAATAATGCATATTGCCAAAGTTTTCGCGGCGTATCGACGCGGTTTGTCTGTTCCCAGCATGTTCTCTTAATTACGAGCAAAGTTGTTGGCTGTCGGAGTAATTTTCCGCTACCCCGAAAGAGACTATCCAAGAGGTGGTAAATTCAAAAACATAATTTGTTCGGAAACAGCGTCACGTATCCATCTTCGCATGAGATGTATATACGACAATTTTCCCAAGTTCTAATAAAGATAATAACAATCATGAATAATTATGAAGGCGTTAATAACGCGGGCACGTACCGTGGCTGCGATCTCGCACTTCTTCAGTATAGTCGGCGTGAGTTTGGCGAGATGGCCCAGCCTCATCGCCGAGAGATCGTAAATGTAAATGTCCCCGAGACTCCGGCACTCCGTGATGCGTATGTCGCCTACCATAAAGGTATACCTGCGGCATCCCCAAAATCGATTTACCTACGTGTACTAGGAAAATTACCGGCGATCATAAAACTTTATCGCCGCCCCGATAAGTTCGGTACATGCCATGTGATTCTAAAGAGCGTTTCTTTTTTGCCAACATTTTCCTATATACCGTATACGTACTCGCTTATCGCTTTTAATTTCGGCGAATGATCGACATTACGTCATCGTATCTTTCGATTGGTTGCATGGAGTATTTTCTTTTTTTCTTTTTTAATTCAGTTTTGTATTTTGTAATTTATTGCATTTAATCAACGTTAGTCTTCGTGAACTTGACTAAAGACGATTAGGTATTTCTTTAAAAAATATCCTGCAGTAAACAGATAATGTGAAATTAATGAATGAGATTACTTGGTCACTTTTGAAACTGGTTTCGCCGCTTTCAGGTTTGACCGCCATCTATCGGCTTTAAGTTAAATATTGGATTTTTGAAAAGTATAAAAACTGTATTTTTGACGTATCGTGTTAAAAAATAAAATAAAAGCAATTAGCGTTATTCATTTTCTCTTTGATTAAATTCACTTGTGTAGATAAAGTCGAATCATAACCTATAAATTGCACCGATCGATTTTGGCTCCATTTTCTTTTGTGAACTTATACAATGCATAATTTCATTATAATGAAACCTGAAAATTTCAAAAAACTTTTTTTCTATCCAGTCATATTTGAGAGTTCGTGAACTTATCGATAACGTCACTTCCTTCCAAAATATAAAATACTCATAATCTATTATTATTCTCTAATCTGAAAAAAATGGTGTTACTTTTCATTGGTGAAAAATCGCAATTTTTTGTATCTCTTTCAAATCTGATGAAATACGTATTAAAACGGCACGTATTTCTAAAAACTGACATTTTTTTAATTTACACTTTTCAGGTTAGGAAAAGACGTTGTCGATTGGCTTGATCGGTAAGGTAGTAATCTACTTTATAAAATGAAATTGAAATTGCGTAACAAAATTTTTGCAAAGTTTGCACAGTAGTTAATCGCAACTTCAGAAAAATATACATTTTTAAAAATATTCAATTAACCAGTTAATTTCGATTTTACGAAAAAGATTACTACCTTATCGACGGAGCACTTTTAAAACCATTATCATTCGTAAAAATCTGACCACTGTTACAAGTGCGTCAGAAAGTGAACTTTGAATTTCGTTTGACGAAAAACAACATTATAAGATAAAAAATTGTGTTCGTAAATAAAGCTTTCGTATATTATATACCGCCGAAAATGGAAATGTACTGCTATTCGCAAGAAAGTGCTTAAATTTATCACTGGAGGAAAATGTTGAAACGTCCGACTAGGTGTACTGAAACGTTTAATCACGGACTTGGTATGTACATACGGTTTCGTAAATTACGGAAATACGAAGGCATCACGCACGATTTTAAAAGTGAACGCGCTATTATATATTCAGACTCACTTGAAGAAGTCCCAAGGCTGGAAATTACTAGCGTCCTCGTCCAGCGAGCGTAAAATGGACACGCGGTATTTTTCTGGTGTCAGTTTCGGGAGACAAACCCACTGCCTGAAAGAAAGAATTTGAAATGACGTGCTTCGAAAATTCCAATAACAATAATCGAAAAATGAAAAAAAAAATATTCGACTCGAATTTGAACGAGAATTTCCAAATTCAAAATGGCGTTCTTACTTAATTTATTCGAAGCAAGTTATCGGGGGACTCCTGGCTAAGAATCGATTTTCAAAATTGAAGGGTCTCCTTCGCCCGTACGACGAGAAATTCTTGGATTTCGTTTTAAAATTATCCAACATGTTCGATGCGCCATTTTTAATTTCGAAAATTTAATTCAAGATTCGTAATTAAGAATTGAACGAATTTAAGAAAGACGCATTTTAACGCATATATAAAATGTGTACAAATGATTGAATCTCTACGTACTCATTCATGCTGTAATGGTATGTTGCTAAAGATATATCGAATGTTTTTCAATTGTTTATCTTTAAGCATGAGGTATTTCTCAATTTTTAAATTATGAAAATTTAATTATCAAAGTCGAAATTTGAAAAATCCTTTAAATTCTTTGCGATTTACACATTTTATAACGGAAGTTGGCGTTTCTGATTGGAAGCTAATGCGGCTCGGTCGATAAAGTCAATTCCTAACCTAACAAAATTAAACAAAAACTAGATATATTTTCAGGTCCAAATCCATTTTAGGGCATTTCTACGTGTTTTCTTTTTAACGAACGTACGGAAAAAACGTAATCATCACCAGATTCAGTAGAGAAAATCATGCTGATGACATTTCAAACCTGCAAAATAAAAAAAAAAATCTCTTTGATTTTTCCGATTTAATGTTTTCCACTTAATATTTTCAAAAAAAAAAAAAAAAAAAAAATTACACCGAATCCTTAAACCCTTTAAACAATCGTTTAAGACGACGGCGGCGAAACGCCGTGGCCGGAATCGCGCGAGCAAGTGTAAACGATCATTAGACGATGGGTAAACCCTCGGGCGGCTCTCGCGCCTTCGTATATATACCGGTGTTTCGCATTCCGAACTTACAGTTCGTTTATGAACAATTATGCGATGCAATAATGAGAGCTCCATTTGTCGACTGCCGCCATATCGCGTTCAAAGCGTCTTTCTTCGATGCGTTCATGCGAATTAGATCTGAGGAAGTTTCCCTCTGTGCCTAGCGTAGAAATATGCTATAGAGAACGTACAGAGTTTCGTAAAGGCGGGTTATGTTGGGCCCCAAAGGATCTCGGTCTGAGAAAAGCTCCGGGACAAGGCGTCTAACGGTGTAGTACATGTCTAGTTTCTGTTTGGCTAGCTCCAGACTCAGCTTGGTACTAATTACGAAGTACTCCAATCTCCGCTCCTCCACATCTATAACGTATACAGAATATCTATATATATATATGTAGCTTTGACTTAATCAACTTCCTATAGAGACGAACGACGCCGGGGCGCAAAGAACAATTGATTTCTAGGGATGTTTACGTTTACGATTACCGTTTGTCGTCATTAATGAGACTTTAACCGGGGGCTTTAGACGTTATACCTACAATTGGGAATCGCTTTTCGGATGAGTCTTCAATCTACTACCACTTATCTCGATTTGTTGACGATTCGTTGATTTTTCATTTTCATGTTGATTCTGTTTATATTTTATTTTGGTTATAGGTTAAATGCATAGTTGCTTTTAGTTTTTGTTTAAAAATTATGAAGAATTATTTTATTAGCTTTGAAGGCCAAATCAATGCCAAGTCAAATATTCGTGAATGGCCCCTCGTCGTAATGCATTTAAATAAAACGCATAACGCAAAGGCCAACGAAAATTAATTCTGTAATTAAAGTTATTGTTGGGTATACCTTATGAATGTACCTTATGATGATAACATTATGCAAAAATGCAATGTTTTTTATACTTAAGAAGATATATAATTGTGTTTGAAAACACATTGATCATCAAAAAGTTATAAACCATTTGATAAGCTGTTTGAAAACCGTTTACCAAATGCGAACCTTTGATCGCACGATGATATTCGCTGATCTGAAATTGAGAGAAAGTTTGAAGGAAACTGTTGAATTAAAATAAAGATAAAAAATAGTTATTAGTTGATTTAAAAGATAATGATTGACGTTTTTCCAAGATTACTGCTCGATATACTAGAAAAAATGGAGAAACGTCATCAAAATTTAATCAAAGTTTAACCAATTGTAAGATTGAAGAATTGTGAAAGACTTCGAAAATTGTAAAAAGTACAATATAGACATGTAAAAATAATTAAAAATTGTATAAATTGTGAAAATTGTCAAAATTATGAAAAATTGTGGAAAATTGTAAAAAATTATGGAAAATTGTAAAAAATTGTGAAAAAATTGTGAAAAATTGTGAAAATAACGAAAAATTGTGAAAATTATGAAAAACTGAAAAATTATGAAATTTAAAAATTTTTTAAATCATGACAAATTATGAAAGTATATTTGAAAATTTGTATGAAAAATTACAATAAATGAAAAAAGTCTACGACATTTATGTTGAAGTAAATGAATAATTATTCGAAAATACTAACTAAAACAAAAATGTAAAAAAATGAAGAAATTTAAAATCAAAAATAAAAAAAAAAACATTGATTAAGTATCAAGTATAAAAATTGTCCAAAATAGACCGATGTTTATTCATTTGTCAGGCACAGGTAAATTAAAATACTATACAAAATTACAGAAATTGATAAAAATCTATACAAAATGGATTTTGTAGTAAACGAAAATTTTTTCGAAATTGATGACAAAAACAAAAATGTTATAAATATATACGAATTAAAAAAGAATAATATAAAATAAAATTAAGAGATGTCTATTTTGGAAAATTTGGATCCTTTTCGTCAATTTTTTTTTGCGTTGTTATTTAATTTGTTTATTTTCTTACATTTTTATCACTGACAGCAGTTTTGGAAAATTATTCAATTACTGCAATATATAAATTTCGTTGAATTTTATCAGTTATATTATTTATAGTTAAAAATGAAATACTATAGAAAATAAATAATATATAAGAAAATTATTTCTGTTATATTTGAGTTCCTGACATATATACTAATATTACACTAATTCATAAATGCAACATTGGGCAAATAGACAACAATAATAAACGGAAATTGCAAAAAACAAAAATGGTCAAATATGTCCAAAAGTCGTCAAAATTGTATAAAAAATTTCATAATTGTTGATGATTTCCAAAAAAGTATGAAATAATTACAAAATTACAAAATCAACATATAATTTCCAAAATAAACAAAAGAAATATTGGAAAATGAATAAATAACAAAATTAGAATAAATTGTCAAAAAATGTCGAAACACTGAAAAATTAACAAGCTATTTCTGATAAATTGTTGGAATTATATACAGATTCATGAATTTTATGAAAATTGTGTATGAATAAATTTACCAAAAATTGTAAAAATTGTAAAAGACTGCAAATATTGTAAAAAGTATCACATAGAAAAGTAAAAATTATGAAAAATTATAAAAACGATCAATTATGCAAATGTTATGTCACTGTTGACTTTATATTGTTTGCATGGTTAAAAAAAATGTTCTTAAAAATAAAATAAAAGGGAAATAATATAATTTGAAAATTGTTTGAAGTTGTTCAAAGTAGTCAATAATATACGAAAATTGCTGAAAATATAAACGTGAACTGTTTAAGGTTCTTTATATAACAGAATTAAATTATACAAATTTGTCATAAATATTATTCATAAATATTATTCGTAATTATTATTCAGTAATACGCAGTATTCGAAATGAAAATAGAAATCACTTTATGTATTTATTTCATACATCAAATAGAAAAAAATTTCTAATACATTTTCGAACTTGATTAAACAATGTATAAAACTGATGAAAAACATCAGTAAAATTGGAAGAGTAATATTTAGAAATAAATTGCTACACTATTTACCGAACACAGTCGGAAATTATCGAAATGAATGTAAAAAATGGATTTATTGAAGAATTTGAACAACTACATATATATAGACGAAAGTAAATTACATTTTAACAACGTACCAATACTAATTTATTTATCACAATAATTTACTCATATGTATTAGTTACGCGATGTAATCCAAAAATGTATCAGCAATTAACGTTGAAAAAAAAAAATTTACAATAATTTCCCATGAAATATGTATGCATTATCATTTTTTGATAACGAAAAAGGCCCGACATATTCATGTAAATTATCGCAAAAATTTCGGCAACTGTTCCGCAAACATAATCGCTGAATCGTTTATTGCTAATTAAAAGCGTTATCGAGAAAACTGAACCCAACTTCGCCGTTTAATTATCTGTTCGAAACAAACAATTGCGGCAATGATCAAATAGATTCGCGGAGCCCATCCGGAACGCCGAATAACTTATTCGACAAATGTTGCTTTCTAATAAAATTTCTGGAATAACGACGCTGCTCGGATGGTTAAATTTACTTAAAAGATTAAGTTTTGACTTCGTTACAAAGTTGCCGAGCAGTAAAAGTATGATAAATGTGAAAATGACCCAAATTCCGGAATGAAAACCAGGCTGCGAGCGGCTGGCTATATGCGGTTATTATAAGTTTGTTGCACTCTCGGTGCGTAATTGCATTATTACTTTTACTTTTTATTTTCCATATATATATATATGCCTTAAGAAAGAGTATAATACTACGAACGTGGAAAAATTGCAGATGAGGACAGCTAAAATCGCGTTTAGTTTAGTTTCCACGTTTGCTTTTATATATATATAGTGCTTTTGAATTGCGTATAGTTGAAGCTCCAAATTTATTCAAACTCCTAAAGACTATATGCGGATTAAACAGAAGGTTTTTTTTACCTATACCGTAACGGGAAATAAACAATATGAAAGATTTATATTTGTATCAAATTATTCTTACACGTGCATTCGATGTTTTTTTAAGGTTCGGTGAATTTGCGCGTATGATATATAGACAATTAAAATGTAACACTATAATAATATAAGACTAACGAGTGCGATCATTTTTAGATAAGAGAAAGCAACTTTTTTTTTTTAATGAAGAAACACAAGTGTCAATCAAAGTTCTCCCGTTTATCGTATCAAATCATAAAATCGACTATTTCTTATCATACATCAAATGCGATTTTAGTTGTTTACTTCGAAAAGAATGGCAAATTCATGAATTTCGTGCGCTAAGAATTTGAATAATCTCTTGGAAGTGAGATGGACTAAGATGAGGAGTAGCTCAAGATTATCCAATAATCAGAAAAAAATTTTGTTTTAACCTTAATCAATTAGATTTTTCAAATCCAGTTTTACGGTATTAACATAAGACGGTGGATGAAAAATTGATTTACATATTCATGAATAGCACCGAATCAAGATATTCGAATAATGCGAAAAAAATTTACATAATAAATTTATTATTTGAATATCTTGATGTATTGTTATTTGTTTCATTTTAAACTATATATATATATACTACACTTTTTTTTTTGCTTTTTATTATTCATATTACTATATATTAATGGATATTTTTAGGATTTCTTCGTTTTTTTTTATTTTTTAATATTTTGGTAATGTATTTAGTCAAGGGTATTTAAAAAAAAAAAAAAAAAACACGTCAAGTTATCATAAATTCATTATGTATATTTATAATCACTTATTTAATTTTTTAAGCTTTGCTAAAGAGACTTTCATTTTTCATTATCTCATTTTTTATATAAAATCGTTCTATTGTTGGATTCTTTTTATCGTTATTCAAAAGTTGGATATTAATTGTGTTTTCATTTCTATATATAAATATAATTTCGCAATCTGGTTTTATTCAAACACAATAATAGTCTTTTTTTTTAAATATATTTTGTAACCTTTTTGATACCATATTTTCATTACTTTTATCTTTAACAATTATTTATCATTATTATTATTATTTTTTTCTTTCAAAATCTCATTACCAATTTTCAACCCTATTGTCAAAGATTTTAACACAAACGTTAGTACTGTTTATTTTAATATTTTATTTCTTGTTGACACAAAACAAACAAGTATCAAATAAGAATAGTCGAAAATTTAAAATCATTTCCAAGAACTGAAACGTACAGATTTATGAATGTTTACAATTTCAATGTCAGAACTCCCGACAGTTTATTTTTTTTAACTTCATCGATTTTGAGGACATCAGAAAAATATTTGTTAAAGCTTCGCTCGACTATTTTGTATTAATTATTTTGAATTTACATAATGTCTAAATATTCAGCGATTATTTTTTTAATTCGGTTTTAGAAATATATGTTATATTATATGTTTTTTAGTACATTTATCTACTGTACTAAAAATCCGTAAAACTGACAAGAACGACAAATATTTCTCCGTAAAGAAGTATCTCTTTTGATGCTCTTAAATCCTGTTTTAAGTCTCCTTTTACGCTCCGTAATTCTGAAATTATGACAATCTCCTTGCTTATTCTTTGTTTACGCCAGTCTTCGCGAAAGTTAAGAAAATTGAATTTTTGCTCGACCTGGAACATTTTTAATTCCTGTTAATACCTTTGAAATTTTAAAAAGAATCTACATTTTCAATTTCGTCGTTTAACTCCGCCTTTTCATTTTCTAAATATTTACAAAAAAAAAATTGAATTTAAGATTATTTCCTCTAATGTTGTATATGTTTATATCGTATAAGATATCAAAAAATATATACATTTTTTAAATCGATCTCACAAAATGGCGGTACAGTGCAGCGTCGAAAAAATCATGTTTCAAAAAAGGTCGCGCAGAGGTTTACAGTAATAATTATAATAATTAGTTTTACCTCGTTTATTAAAACTTATTATATAAATATCTATATGATCATTTGTATGAGTATTTTTTATTATTTTTAATGTTAATCTTGGTCACTGGTCAAAATTCTGGTTTACACTGGTTAAATTGATGAACATTTAAGTAAAGTTTAGTCTTTCTCTCCTTTGGTCATGCAAAAATATCACAAAATTGATTAAGACTTAAAATACCATGATCTAATCTTATAATACATTTATAGTCATCTCCTTTTCATAAATTTTAAGAAAACTATACAATTTCGACCTTTGTCTTTGACCAATCCAATGCTGCAGGATTAACCGTTCAACATTGGTCTGATTAGGAATAGGATTTTTGATTTGCACGAAGATTTTGGTCATATCTTGTTTTTGGACTTGAATAAAGGTGTCCATCAACGAATAAAAACATAAATTCCTTTTAAGATGTGAATCATAAATGCAGGAATTACAGTCACGACAGCTAATGGACACCTTCTATAGTCTTTCCCAATTTTAAAGTAAATTATTTTTAAAGATCAACTGTTCTTCGCTGACTCGGGCCTCAGGTCAACACGTTTCAATAGTGCACATCACAATAGAATATGACATATATTAATATCCGCAAATGGAGGGAATATAAATCAAGGATGAATATGTGATAAGAAAGCGAATGGGTGTTCGAAAGAAGGTCTTAACACGCTTGACAATTGTAATATTAAAAAGTTTACCTTGGAACGCGTGAATACACGGAAAAAACGACTTGGTTGAAATGACTAATTTATTATTGGTTGGATATTTATTGGTTAATACAACCATTTACTTAGTCGAGAGAATAAATG
>JAPYZR010002743.1:0-15934 GCA_030522945.1 Trichopria nigra
ATATATATGTGCATATGGTATATATCCAGATATCTGTATCTCCATGAAAACGAGGCAGGCGTTTAGCGAATAGATATATTAATATCTAGATATCTGCATTTCCGTGAAATCGGACCTTTAGCGAATAGATATTAATATCTAGATATCTGCATCTCCGTGAAATCGGACCTTAATGGCGGTTGGATTCCGCACGACAATTACAAATGTATCGACCGATGCGGTCTGAACTCTGACGATCGATCTCTATATATACACAGATTAATCTGTGGCCCGACAGCACTGATATATATAAGAACTTATATCCTTATATATATCTTATACATACATATATATCAGTGCCCGACAGCCACTGAATCGTATACGAATTACGAAAGCGAACTCGCAAACGAGAAAGGCGGTCCCACGTGACCTATACCCAAGGTAAGGATACCACTCGCCCCGCTCGCCCGTATAATACAATTGCTTTACAACTTTTGCTCGCCAGAACAGAAAACAGAACGGCCAAAACGGCCAAAACTGACTGAGATCTAGGAATAGAAGGACGAGGATAAAACCCTTAGATCTTAAATATTGTAGTTTTCATTACTGTTAGTAATAAGCGTAATAAGTATTCTTTTGTTGTTTACGCTGATAAATACTTCCATTCATTCCATTCGTGGTATCCATTCGTGGTATCCATTCGGTATTTCAGTTTCAGTGGTTTAGTTATAGGTTACAAAACTTAAAACTTTTATAAACGTGAACTAAATACAATCTGTAAGTACAAAGTTTTTCTTATTGCATCTTTTTCTTGTTCTACACAATTATTTAGTAAGAAGTTTTGGATTTTCAAAATATTTATTTTAAAATAATTCATCACAAGAAATAACAATTTTTTTTATACCTTTGTTCTTGCAAAGAATAAACAACCATGGTTATGGTGGAAAACATTTATAAGAATAAAAATTAATTATTATCAAAAAATAAATTGCCTGTAGATTGTTTATTTATTTAATTTATTTAATTAACAATTGTAGCTATTAAAAAAATTAAATTAGACATAGTTCAATATTGATGGAAAAGTGGTTTTATTCTAATAATGATGGTTGCTGTTTGGATATTGTTCAAATTCTGAAATTTTAATTTTTACTTATATTTCTTATTTTATTTATTTATTTTATCACGTTTATTTGTACATTTTTTTATTCTGATATCTTTGTTTATGCCACAAGCCAATTCAAATGGAATCTAGAAAAAATATAACAGAATGAAAAAATACACAAATGTACGATAGAAAGTAAAATTAAAAAATAACGTAATAAGGACAGCATTTTAATTATATCATAATACTTGTTTTGTCATATTTAAGATTTTTGCAGCTCTGTTGTTAAATATATTCACAAGGGAATTTGAACATAGATTAGTTTAGATCTATCAATAGATAGTTTGATAAATTATATATTATCTGCAGAGGGTTATTAGAAGTGGAGGTTTATTTCATTTAAGGATAACATTTTTTTATTTTGCAGTTTATCTTTGTTTAAAAAAAATAATTTATTTTATGAAGTCAATATAAATATTTGATTATGAATTTATAAAGGAAGAGATGGACCGAGGATCACGTGATAATGGACATCGGGGTTTCGGAAGACGAGGAGGACGTGGTGGAGGTAACAATAATGGTTACAACAGATCCCAGGAAAACACTGAGTCACGTGAAGAACGATCAGTCATATTTATTGAAACTAGAAAAATTGGAATGATTATTGGCAGAGGTGGATCTAAAATACGTGAACTACAAGATCAAAGTGGAGTTAAAATTAACGTTTGTACTTGTTTACTTTTGGAGAATGTGTGATTATTTATTAGAACATAATTCATTAACCAATAACTTTTTTCCTATAGATTGATAAAGTATCAGAACGTGATGGTAATACTCCTGTAATTTTGATTGGCTCTAAAGAACAAAGAGAAAATGTTACAGCGATGATTGATGAGCTTCTTTGTGATCAGCCAGTAGAAAATGTTAAAGAATATGATTCTAAGCCGACTGTTATAGACTGGGATCAAGCTGCCAAGGAACATGTACGTTTGTTTTGTAAAATTCTAAATATATTTTATTTTTCTAATTTATTCTCAATTATTAAAACTAATATGTAGTTATATGACAGAATGAATATCAAATTTTTAATTATCTTTTCAAAAATAGGATGAATTTCAAAAAGCAAAATGGGCAAAATATCCTCCAATCATTAAAAATTTTTATAAAGAAGATCCAGTAATTGCAAATATGACAAGAGAAGAAGTAGAAAAGTTCAGAAGAGAGAATAATAATATTGAAGTTAGTATGACATTTGAAAATGAAGAAAACTCTACTAACATAAAGATTCCCAACCCTGTTCAGACATTTGTCCAAGCTTTTAAGGTATGTAAGACTTGTGTTCTTTACGTGATAATGTAAATCAACTAATAGGCAGTTTTTGAAACTGACAAAATTGTCTAAAACAACTTCATTGAATATTTATTTTATATTAATTAGGATTACCCTGAAATATTGGAAGAAATTGCTAAACAAGGATTTGACAAACCAAGTCCTATTCAGTGCCAGGCCTGGCCAATTCTTCTTAGTGGAAAGGATATGATTGGAGTTGCGCAGACAGGGACCGGTAAGATATTTCGCCTATATTATAAAGTAACAATATAAATAAAAGTTTTGTGATTTTTATCAATCTACAGAATTAATTAAACTGATAATTTATGCCATTTTTTATATATTATTTTAACTTGAGTCCTTATAAAATCTGTGTTTATATTATAATTTTTGCTTTTATTTCAGGAAAAACACTTGCATTCACATTGCCCGCTTTAATTCACATTGATGGCCAGGGCATTGCTCCAAAAGACCGTCCAGGGCCTAGTGTTCTTATAATGGCACCAACGCGAGAACTCGCTTTACAAATTGAAAAAGAAGTCAATAAATATAAGTATCGCGGAATTAAAGCGTATGTATCAAAAAAATTATATTATGATCATTATTTTACCTATAAAAAATGTTTTCTATATACCTTATGTTTTAATCACTTTAGTGTATGTGTCTACGGAGGAGGTGATCGCAAGAAACAAATGAATTTAGTTTCTGCGGGTATTGAAATAGTCATTGCTACACCAGGGAGACTGAATGATTTAGTACAAACAGGCGTTTTGAATGTTAGTTGCGTTACTTACCTTGTACTTGACGAAGCTGATCGTATGTTAGACATGGGCTTTGAACCTCAGATTCGTAAGACGTTACTGGATGTTAGACCAGATCGCCAAACCGTTATGACAAGGTAATCTATACTTACAATTTTTATCTAAAGATTTTATTGAAACGATTTTATACTTTTAGGTACTCAGTAAATAAGAATTTTTAATTCTTTAATGTACTTAATAAGTATACACAGACACATTTTGTTCATGAAATGCTTTTGTGGTTTTTTTTTAAACTTGTCATTTTTATTCATATTTATTATTTACAATATATTTTTACAGTGCTACATGGCCACAAGGTGTCCGAAGACTTGCACAATCATACATGAAGGATCCTGTAAATGTTTCTGTTGGATCATTAGATTTAGCAGCTGTACATTCAGTTAGTCAAAAAATTCTAATGATGGATGAAAGTGAAAAAATTCCTATGGTATTTAATTCTGTTTATTATCTATTTATTTTAAAAATTAGTATATATAACAAAAGACTGAAGAGCCTTCTAAAGTGCCTAAATAGTAAGTTTATCATTAATTAGCAGTATTTATGTGGAAACACTGCCAATCTGCTCATTACATGCAACTTGTAATAATTGCCAATAGGATTGGTTGAGAATTGAATGAATAATGTATGAAATTAATCATTTTTCTTTATTTCATATACTTCTCATCTAATCCTTGTAGTATTTTCTCTGGGATATATGTAATACTTAGAATGGTAGTAAAAATGTGAAAATTAAAAAGGTTTAGTGATTTTAAATTTAGTTTTTCGAGACAGATGTTACTGTACAGGTGCCCCAATACAATATCACCCCCTCCCAATTTCATTTTACATTTAATTCGACGACGTATATAAATGGATTTTACATTATTTTTTATTGTCATTATTGTCATTATAGTTGCAAGAGTTCTTCCATGGTATGGGGCCCGATGATAAAGTAATGGTTTTCTTTGGAAAAAAATCGCGTGTGGACGATCTTGCAAGTGACTTAGCATTGTCAGGTGTGAATGCACAAAGCATTCATGGTGGCCGAGAACAATATGATAGAGAACGTGCTCTTGAAGATCTTAGAAATGGAGAAGTTCAGATACTTTTAGCCACTGATGTAGCCAGCCGGGGCATTGATATCGAAGATGTTACGTAAGCTTTAAAATTGAAATGTACAGTATATGTGATTTATATTATATTAAAATTCTATAAATCATGAAAAAAAAATTGCTTATCAGTGATGGTAACATAATTTATTAGTATTTTTTTTAAATCGTTTATATTTAATTATTTTTTAAATAATTTCAGGCATGTAATCAATTTTGACTTCCCTCGTGACATAGAAGAATATGTCCACAGAGTTGGTCGTACTGGAAGGGCTGGACGAACGGGTGAAAGCATAAGTTTCATGACAAGGCAAGACTGGGCACAAGCTCGTGAGCTTATTAAAATCCTAGAAGAAGCACATCAGGTATGAGATGGAATCATATATATATATACTATTATTTTCAAGTTCGCTTAAAACACATAAAATTTAAAATTTCATGATTAATATAATTTTTATTTCAGCCTTCAGTCAATTTAATTTTCCAAATCATATATACATTTACGTTTTGTGGTGTTTAAATTAGTTTTATAATCGTACTTTTAGATGATTTTTGTTTCCAATATATCTTTGCCAGTTTTCAATCTATTGTTTATCAATAATTCTATTAATTTAAAAATTTCAACCTCAATTAAATTTTTTATACAAATTTTCATAGTAATTAACAGAAAAAAAAAAAAATAAGTTCATGACTTATTTTAGACTAAATTGGGAATTACCTTGTAAATAAATAATTTTGATACGCAATAAATGAGATCGTGAGAAAAATTTTCAACGAGCGTTCGATTTGTTTGTACTTTTGAATGAAATTTAGCCACTTTAAAAACGATTAATTTCATAATTGGCTAAATTTCCTTCGAATGTGGGAACAAATCGAATGCTCGTTGAAAATTTTGCCCACGATCTCATTTATTGGGTAGTTAGAGACATTGTTAATTTTAACTAAAAGAAGGATAGTTGGAATTAAACGATTTTTATTGATGTCTGAAGTCAAAGTCTAAAAGTCTGTAACTTTTATTAAAAAAAAAAATAAATACTTAAGAACGTGGTTGTGCACAAATTGTGATTTTTATGCGTCTAATCATTGACTGAATTTTTTTTTGTGAATGTTAGATTCCCAGGACTTGAAAACTAATGCACGTAATAAAACCACTCTATTGGTAAATGAATAGTAATTTTTCTCTCAGAATAATAGCATATATATACCGGGCAATGTAGTGCCATAAGAAAGTCAATTGTTTGTGCATAAGTGCATTGATTAAATAAAATTTCAAAAATCAATTTGTAATTTGCAGGAAGTACCAGAATCTTTATATACAATGGCTGAACGTTTTGAGGCAATGAAAGAAAAACGAGCTCAAGAAAAGGAAAGAGAAAGGACAGATTCCCACGGATATGGAAGAAGTAGACATGGAAGTGGTGGATATGGTGGAAGTGGTGGAAGTGGTGGATATGGTGGAAGTGGTGGAAATGGTGGGTATGGTGGAAGTGGTGGAGGCCGAAGAGGCGGAGGTAGAGGTGGACGTGGAGGTGGACGTGGAGGAGGAGGTGGTTACTGGTAATCGCCTGTGATATTCTGAACGTGTTGATATTATCTATAATATCTTAGAAAGTCTTTCATTGTTAAAATCTTTAAGAGTGTATATCTTATATTGCGCAAATCTTAAGCGCACGACTGAAAAATGAAGTAAGCTTAATTGCATAATAAAACAATGTAAATTAAGGCAAGTAAATCTCGTGGAGGGAAAAACGAATCTTATTTTCATAAGTTTTTGTGTAATAAAGCTGCAAACCAAATAATTTTAGCAATAATTACACTCATAACAAATTTTCTTTTCTACACATTTAATAATTCAAATAAATATCTTAGAATTATTAACGTTATTACGAGAATGTATAATACACTAGGTGACTGGTTATTTTGAAAGATTGGATGTTTTTATATGCGATAATATTAAGAGCAAAATATAGAAATCTTTAGTTTACTTGTAAGACATTATTCATGTAGATACATGTAAAAAGAGGATGCAATAAGCACTGCGTGTGGAAGAGAATGTATGAAAGTATAAATTATAAAACATTTTGTACATTTTATTATGCATAAAAAACTTACAAGTAATAAAATGAACTTATCTAAATTTAAAGAGAAGACTGAGTTTAAATACACCTTGTACATTTCCTAATATTAAAACGTTTTACTAACATGGGCACGAAACTTCATGGTTAATTGAAAGGTTTATCCTGTAATCATTTCATAAAATTATTTTTCTTTTCATTATCTTGAACTCTGATTAAATCTTGCATAAAAGAGAAAAAATAATGTACTGGATTAT
This sequence comes from Trichopria nigra, assembly GCA_030522945.1. NCBI lineage: Eukaryota > Metazoa > Arthropoda > Insecta > Hymenoptera > Diapriidae > Trichopria > Trichopria nigra. The sequence goes on from JAPYZR010002743.1 coordinate 6,652, forward strand.
TTAAAACAAATTTAAAATTTTTACAAAAAATTTCAAACAGACTTTCAGATCAAATGATAGAAAACATAGCAATGGAGCTATAACACCGATGCAGTAACAATATACTGTACAATAATAATAATAATCACTGTTTAAATGTTGAATTTAATTATAAACTTTGAAGTTCCGAGTACTGGTGTACTTTTCAGCAAATATTTTCCCACTTGGTGTAGGCATGGAAAAAGCGATGTCATCCATTGTCATGAAGTAACCGTAATAAAAGTTTGTTCTGAAATGAAAAACAAAACGTGATTTACATTAATAAACTTAAAATTTTGTAATTTCATTATTGGCTTTTTTAGCTATATGTGTACCTTAAAATGTCTACGAGTTTTCTAGCAATTCCTTGCCTGCGATGGCTCATTGCAGTCCAAACAACATTAATGCCACATTTAACGGGGCTGCTTTCAGCAGTACAGCAATCCAGTTCAAGTAATTCTGGTATCATGCGGTGAGCAGTTTTCACAACTTCTGCTACCAGTACTCCCAATATATTTTTCTCTCTCACATATAAATATATCTAGAATACAAATGTAACTTGATATTCGATAAAATTTACTTCGTTAAAATTTAAATAAATATTTAAAATACCTTCTTGTCCCTATAATATGAGAGCTTCATTTCTACAAGTCCTAAATCTCTATCAACAACATCTAAAACTTCAGATACTTTTTTCCAATATAATTTTGAATCAGCAGGTTCAACAAGGATTATTCTGCTTGACGTCATGATATCTTCAAATATCACACGTTCATTTTTCCATCCCTGTAATTCATAATTTATTTACTGCAGCTATTTAGAGATTATTTAGTAGCAAGTCTTTTTTTGTAAATATTCAAAATTTAATTAATACCATTAAAATATTTAGTTGATTTGTTTAAGGAACCTAATTCATTGAATGTAACGAAATGAGTATGTTCAAGAGAGAATATTCTTCAATAGTTTCAAAATCGTATGTTAATATTTTTCAATATATTATTAAAAGGGTAAAACATTCAACAGTTATTGATCTAACATGGCAACAATAAAGGTAACATTTGGGCACTGGTATGATAAATTTACATAACAAAAAAAAATGTGTGCACCACAGGAATTGTTTATATAATTTATAAACAATATGCTCTAGCAACAACTATTTTATATAACCAAATGGCAAACCCGCACCAATTTCAATTTTTATTAATTTATTGTTTATAATTATGTTGTTACCTTTTACAATTGTTTTTAACTTATTTGTTTTAAAACGCCTTTTTATTTGATAAAAGAGTACCACCGTTTTTTCGAATCTGCGGCTAATTTCAGCTTCATTTATAAACTATAAGAACATTGATACTAACTTGATGGAATTTCTGACGATAGTGGGAGAATCTTACCTATGCATTAAAATAGGAAAATCTTCCACCACTATCGTGAAAAATCCAGCTTAATTGGCATCACTGTATAAGAACTTTTTTGCTTAATTTTCTGCATGTATACTCCACAGAACCGTGATTTATATGCTATAATAAAAACAATTTATTAAGCTAGAAGTCTTTAGGAATATATAGTTTCAAAAAGCACTGATTTACTTATAGAAAACCAAAATTTAATAAAATATAAAACTACCATCATCTGCAAAATAGCATATTGGCAGAGTTTGTTTGCTTTTTTTGATAATATACCAGTAAATTGCTCATATATGCATATTTTCAATAGTACATCGGCAAACAGCCGGGAATATGTGGACATGTGTCATTTTGCTATCTAGGTAGCAGCATATATTGAAATTTTACTAACAATGGGTGAAATTGGTTTATTACATTAAAAAAATCTAGTGACTTACCTGAAATCTTAATGTTTTGACACTATTGTGATAATTTAAGTGCGAATTTTCGTCTTCGGGATCTCCCATGTGGTAGACGATTCCACATTCGGAACATTGAGTTGCTCCAAATTTAGATTGCCCTGCATCTAATTGATACTGATCATCAGCTGCTCCATTTTTCGACAATGTTTGCCAGGATGTTTCATCCCTCTTTCTTTTTCTTGAATTACTATTTCTACAACAAATAATTGTTCTAATAAATAATACTATTTTACAATAGTTTATCGATGTGTCAATAAATTTTCTTACTCCATAAAATTAGAAGCAGTGAATCCTTTTGTAAATAGTGGATAAAGTTTTTGTTCTGACTGTTTCGCCTGTTTTTCATTTGTAAGTTCTATGACATTCGAAAAGCTCGTTAGGCCTGTACCATCTTGAATATTCATAACTGAAGCCATATTGCTCAATTCACTGGCTGGGGACATCAATAAAGCTTGATTGGAGAAAGCGACAGATTTATCAGGGGAAATTGCAGTTGTTTGCACAGTTTCCATCTCATCATAATTATCATCAGCCCAGTCGGCTTCTAATACTTGCAAAATATTTGATTTAGATGCTTCTACTGTAGCTTCAATTGCAGGCTCATCAACAGTCAAATCAGTAGCATCAAAGCTTAGATCAATCCGAGGTTTTTTGCTTACATTTTTATGAAGTTGAGGCTTTTGTTGTAGACCAATTTTTCCATCAGCAACAGTTAGTTTGATATTATTATTAACTGTTATTGTTGCAGTGTTTGTTGAATGATTTGTTCGATTTGTCTTAAAAAATCTTTTAGTAGGATCAACTTCAGGAGATTGTGGAACATGGATATTTGTTTGTTGATTTAAATTTTCATCGCTTGAAGGTTTTTGATTATTTACTTTACTTTCTACAATTTTAGGTGTAATAGGACTAATTTTTGGTTTTGGTTTGAGTTTTTTTATTCCATGACTAACACCACAATTTAAATCACCGTTTTTACGTCTTCTTATCACTCGCTTACATGTAGATGCATATGAAGGATAATTACGTTTCTTTGTTATACGTTCAACTTCTCTTGGTTTAAAAGCCAAGGGCTTGTGTTCTTTATTACCGTAGAAAGATTTTGTATTTAAAGTTAATTTTTTGACTGTATTAGTTGAACTAGTATTATCTTGAAAAAGAGCAGCTCTAGCTTTAGGTATAGAAGATGTATCATCAGTTTTTTGTAATTTAGTTGCAGGACATTGAGACATAGAATCCATGTGTCTCTTTAAAACTTTTCTCATTTCTGGAGATGAACTGTCATTTGTATCCAACAAACCTACAGATTTTCTTCTATGGATCCGAGGTAATGGTATATTTTTTGTTTGTAAACTCAAGGGTGTGATTAACCTACGTTCGGGAGTTTCATCTTTTTGTGGTGTTTCTGGAACATAATTTTCATTGTCTGCTTCTGAATTCTTTCCAGGGGTTTCTGGAACAATTTCATCAGGAAGCAACATCAGATCTGTCTGTTCTGGACTCGTCAATATATTTTCAGTATAAGTAAGCTGGCTATTTGATGACTGAGAACATTTAGGTGGTGTATTGAAGATCCGTCGAGGTGAGTATCTAGCCATACGTGTCAATTTTCTTAGACCAGTAAATGGTGTTATTTTATTACCAGAATATTTTCCAGATCTGCTCGTTAAACGATCAAATGAACTTACTGGAATACTTGGGGATTGCTCAGGTGTAGCTAATGGAGAGTCAAAAGTTCGCCCTGGTGAACTGTCACAACTACTTTGACCGCTTAGGCCCAGAGGGGACATTGGACCCAGATCAGAGTCTTCACCAGACAAACCCTCATCATCAGTTCTAACCATTGCTACATCTCTGTATCGGCTCCGGCTGCTAGAATTGCCTGGAGAAAATAATCGTTTTTGAACCCTTCGAGGGGTAGACATAAATTCTTCTTGTGATCCAGACTCCCTTCCACTATCGTACAGCATCATTTTGTCAACCTTAATATAAAAAATGAGGTTAGACTCTAATAACTTTACTTTAAATACAAAAAATACTATCAATTCTGCATTTTTACTAAATTTTTAAATACGTTATTAGTAGAAAAATCGAGATATAACTTGTGTTTTGAATATAAAAGCGTAAGCACTTTCGAGTGTCAAGAAGAATCCAAAGCGCGCCTTTTTTATTGCATTGTTACTGGCATACAAATTTTATAAAATCACACATATTTTATATACAGAAATTCTCTACTTCATTACGAACTCAGCACAAACTGTCACTTGTGAATTACGTACCGCGATTTTGCAGAAAGTCGCGAAAGTTTTAATGCAGTACTTATTGACAAAAACGTCTATAATTGTCAATCTTCTGCATTCCTGACCAGTTCTGTGAATTGCCTATACCTCTGCAGAGCCTGCAGAGGGACTCTATAGTCTATGTATTCTGCTTTCGCGCGCTCATGCAGCATTTGGCGTTTACCACCTGCTTTAAATTGTCGATCTCTGATTGGGCAAATTAAGATGATGTTTCTCAAAAAAAGAAAAAAGAAAAAGAAAACGCGCGCATCATTATAGTGTTTCCAGCAGGTCCAGCTTGCGCAGTTTTCAATTTCGTGAGCATTCGGGTTTAATAATTTCAAATCTAGTTCTGTAACATTTTTATATACGTTAATTTATATATATATATATATACATATGCGGCGTTCTCCATTATCACTTCACCAATTTTTTCATACTAAAATTGAAAAACGAAAATGTCTGCAAGTAAGTATATACAGTACAAGTAAATTTGAACAAACAAATTTTATTCGAATTCTGATACTTTATTGCATATATATTCTCAGAAGAACATATAACGTACATATATCTTACAAATTCGATTTTTTAATATTACATATTAAATTAAAATGTGAATTACACGTATTTCGAATTTACACTTATATATATACGTAGCAACGATTTTTCAATTCAAGATTTCCATTTATAGATTAAATTTGTATTTATAATATTATTGCAATGATAATTATGTATTTATTCTGATATTGGTCTTATTAAGATTGGATACTGATCTTATGTATTATTGGCTCGGTTCATTGCTAAAAACAAATTTAATCTTTATAAATAATAATTACGGTTACTTTTTGTTAAAATTCAAATATTTTTCAACTATAATATAATCATAATATAACATATATATACATATTTTATTATTTCTTGATAATTTCGAATTGAAATTCGAGTATGTATGTAATATACTAATGCAACTTTATTCAGTTAACATCTCGTTTTGAGAATATTCATTCCGGTGTTACGTGTAATAACATTAATTTTTAGTGCTAGCCAAACTCCCAGGTTTACAAGATTGTTTTAGCTAAAAATATGTACAATATATATTTTTCTTTTGTGTATTTTGCTTATGAATGTAATTATAGGTTCAAAAAAAGAGAATGTTAGAAGTAGGTGAAAATTGATGCAATTATATTCCCATTTGTTGGATTATTTCTAAAATAATTAAAGTTTTAATTGATTTTTAGTCTAAGAATTCTATCTAAGGAGTAAGTTGATTACATAAATGTGCCTTCATTATTATCACATTTTTAGAATTGTAATATCAGTTTCTCGAAAAGAATAAATAATAGAATCTGATTTCTTGAAAAAAGAGGAAATATATAACAAAACAATATATGTAAAAGAATGACTTTAAGTATATTATTTTGATAATTATTTTGTAGTTTATAATAGTTATTCATTTCAATTAATATAGAAGTTTAATTTTTTTTAACTAAAATTCGTTTTTATTATGTCTTGGTGCAGATACATAACAGATAAATGGCAATTACTTATTACATTTTGTTTTACATAGTAAGGTTTTCACATTAAAACAATTTGTACATTGGCGAGCCTCACTCTGCTATTGTGCTGACTGATCACTACTCTTTGAACTCTGTTTTGAAATACCTTTTCACCAGTATTTCAGATTTCTTAAATGTATTTAGAAAGAAAAGAAATGTTGATGTTGTACTGAACTTGAATGATATTTGTCTCAATTTCAAATATATTCAACATATCGTTGAAAAGAAACCATCTAGGGTTTGAGTCGATCGGCTAAAGAACAACTGAGCCCAGTATTATCCGGCTCAACGTTTAATTCAGTTACTACACCATCTTCAACAATCATAGAATAACGTTTACTCCGTTTGCCACCTAATACTGGCAAATCTACAGATAATTCCATTGCATCTGTGAATTCTCCTCTAGTATCAGCAAGCATGCGTACCTAAAAATAGTTTAATTGATTTATTATTACAGCAGAGAATAAAGCATTTTTATTGTAAAGATTTAAGTGTATTAATATAAATTTTTATGTATTCAGGAAAATCGAACAGAAGAAATCGCACAAAATTACTGATTGTAACTGACTTAAATTCAGATAACAAAAAATTCCCTAATGAGAGCATTTTTTTAAGTTTTTTTTTCAACTTTCAGTTTATATAACAATTTATTAGAAATATAAATATCGCTTATTTACTTGAAATTAATTCACGAATATTACGTTTGGTTTACACTTGTGCATAAACGACTAATATTCAGAATTGCATTATTCGATATTCACTGGTACAAAATTATTGTATAAAGTTACATAATTTATTAACCAACCTTGCCCTCAGCATTTTGATCTTTACCCCAGGCAGCCATGACAAATGGATCATTTACACCAATGCAGAAAATGTCTGAAATTCCCTTCGATTTCAGTTCCTCCGCTTTCTGAATGAAACCTGGCAGATGAATCTGTAACATTTGTTAGATAAGATTGTGAATGAAGCTACAAATTATTTCTGTTATGAAACAATTTTTATGTAATTTTTGTGAATAGAAAATCTATATATTTCAAAAAGGAAGAGCTCTTTATTTTTTTTATTCACTTTTAATCACAGTATCAATATCGATCAGTAGAAAGATTCATTGAGATTAAGTATCAGATTCTGAAAATATAAGTTTATCAATTTTGTATCTTTTACATTTTGTTGTATTAGTTCCACAATAATTATTTCATAATGAAAAAATATAGTTCAGTATTTTAGACGCAATTAATTGGTATTGAATAATATTATTGTGTTAAGTTCTTTGAAAGTTAAATTAGTTTCTTAAAGTGTTTAGAATAGAATTTTTTTCTTATAATTAAAATTGTACTTATTTGTAACAACATAAAAAGTTAGAAAATTATTATTTATCTATTATTAATATTATTATTTACATGTTTAATAAATAAGATAATCACTGTATATCTTAGTGTGTCGTATGGTGATTAAGGAATCTTTGAATACAGGAATTCATTGCATATTTTAATAAAAATATTTAAAATAAAATAAAATAAAAAGTATATATAGTAAATGAATATTTTTTTTAACTCAAAAAAGTTTTATTATTTTTAAATAGAATTCTACACTCAAAGATGAGATATATTTAAAATTCAAATCCATTTAAGTAAGATAAACGACTTTTCAAGTAGTCTATAGCCTCAAATTAGTCTATTATTATATCAGGGTCGAATATAACTAGTTATTATTTCCACAAAGAGAAAGGAAAAACCTGTTTACTGAACACAGGGTCATAATAGTAATAATCATTTATGACAAAGATGAAAAACTTGCAAATCATTGTTATAAGCATTAAAATTTTAATAGAGTCCTTGAAACACATTATTAAAAGCTGATATGTGGCCAACCTTGGAACATCCCGGTGTAAAGGCTCCAGGAACTGCAAATATAATAATTTTCTTCCCAGATCCTAATTGGGCCAGGTTGACCATGTTTGCTGGTGTATTTTCAAACAGGTCCACTGTTGGAATCTTATCACCGACCTGAAATATTAGATTTAATCCATTAATTGCTTTACATGCATATTAACATTTCTACTTTATATATGTGCCTGAAGTTCGGATCGTTCTAATTGACTAAAAATTTTTGTACAAAAAATTTCTTTGTCTCTGGTTTTAAAAATCTTGTAATGGCTGGTAATAATGTCATACATTTGTTATACGCCCTATGTTGTATCGTAATTAAAAAAAAAAAGAAAATCATGTTTTTTCAAATTTTTGGTCAACTTGAACGATTCAAACTTCAGGAACATTTTTATATACTGTTTTCTGAATGCATTAATGAAAAGTTATACATTTAAAAGTATCTAAGCTCGATTTTTAAAAAATTAAAAAATTCTTTTTTTGATTACTGCATACGTAGATTTGTCATTCAGCACTTTTTTGGCATGTTTTTGGAATATTAAAAATATTTGAAGGACCTAAGGATATCCTGCAGACATTTCGTAAATGCATGTAAAGGAATTATTTCTGAACTATTTCGCGCAATTGAAAAAGTGACGAAATGTGTACTTACTGCGATAACCATGTTTTGTGGAGTTGAGTGAATGCTTCTTGCAATAAGACAATCGAGTCGCGAATGTCTGATGCATGAAATGGCGCGATGAACGAAGCGACTCATGTCCTTCGTTTGTTTCGATCGGTCGCCGTTAGCCGTATAGTAAACACCGACCGTGCACACTTTTTAATTCGCGTCTAGCTGCGGGTGTAGGGGTGCGAAAACAAGGTTCGGAGTTCTAAGTTATAAAGCATGCCCGGTCGGTCAATGCATTGCGCAAAGCATGAGCACCAATACATAGAGAGAGAAAGATTTTTTTTTCGTTTCGACGGTTTCGACATTAATTCTGTCAGCATAAATATACATATATATGTAGATAGGTATAATATATAAGGTATTATGGTATTATGGTATGTGTAATCTTAAATTAATCATGAATCGACGATTGTCATATTCTTATTCTTCTTTTATTTTAAAATGTGTATCACAAGAAAGTGGTATATGTAATTGATCACACAGATGAACGCACACATGTGCATGCATCGCATGCATGTACGAAAGTCATATGTACATGCATAATGCATATGTATGTATAGAGGAGAGGAATAGGTGTCGACATCTTACGATGTTCCACGTGAAACTTTAATTTCTAATATATGAACGGCGACAGCTGCTGCTGTTGCTTTCTGTAGGAATAAGCATGAAATGCAATTATAATTTCATGTTTTTCATGTGCTCAATGCATGTAATCCCTGCGTGAATATACTATTTTTTTGTTTGCGAATCCCTCGCATTGTTTCCGAGATATAAATGTCAAATACTTGTTGCAACTTGTTCCTTTTATTGCACATTTCGTATCCACCAAATATATAGCTTGCTTTTGTTTGGTTTGATAAAACTACATTTCAAAAACAAAATTATCGGTAAATATTAAGAAACAACTTTAAGGTGGTTCTAAAGTAGAACAGTTACCGACGTAACCTCAAAATACGAAAAATGAAAATTGTAAATAATTGAAACGTTTTTTCAAAATTTGGGCT
>JAPYZR010002744.1:0-15932 GCA_030522945.1 Trichopria nigra
AGGGTATTTCACTACCGATTGATGCCATCTTATGATGAAAATATGGACCTGATCGGGCCGGGGGCAGCACACACATGCTTATCCTGCTATGCCCTTTGATTTTTAAAATTCGAAAATATCATTTATAAAATTATAAATTTCTTTAAAAATTCAATTTCAGTTTTCAAAGACCGCCCGCCGCTACCTCCGAGTCCAGCTCAAGCAGTGCAAAGGGAAAAGGAGAAAAAAGACAATTTCTTCCTGTCCGTCAAAAGACTCTGCACCAACACGGGATATTTGCTACTACTATTCAGCTACGCCGTGAATGTCGGCGTATTTTATGCTATTAGCACACTTCTCAACACTCTCGTCACCAATCATGCGGTTAGATATTTCTTCTTTTTTTTTGCACAAAATGTGAAAACTCTGCAGAAACGTCATATACGTTTATAAAAAAATATCACTGATAATATCTCCAGACTTATAATTAAGTTCTTTCAATTGTGATTACGTTTTCTTATTGTTTTCTATTTTATTTTTTTTAATAAGAATTATTTAAGAATTATTAGTAATTTCTTTCTTCATTTATAGGGTACCCCGAAAGACTCAGGTGCTATAGGTCTGGCAATTGTCTGCGCTGGTATGCTCGGCTCGGTGATGTGCGGTGTCATCCTGGATAGAACACACAAATTCAAGTAAGATGTTTCTCAATTAATATTTACAATATAGTTTAACAAAACTATCAATTCTGTAATTGGATTGTAAAGTATTTTTACCAGATCTGATTTATAATCACGGCAACTGCCGAGTAATAAATCTGCAATTTGGCAAATTACCGAGTCTTGATTTAACCGTACGTAAATGCCGAAGCGAAGCAGAATTCGGAATTATCGAGGCGGCACGACGAAGTTCGCCTTTGTGGTGCTATTAATAAGCCGTCCTTAAATGTGATTTACGCTTTCAGGGAGACCACGCTGGGTATTTATCTATTTTCCTTTTTGGGTATGGTGGTCTTCACCGCCACTTTGGATCTGAACCGAATATGGATACTCTACCTGACGTCGAGTTTGCTAGGGTAAGCTTGAATGCGCATTGTACACATTGAAATAATATAGTACAAAATCTTCAATATTTAAGTACTAATATTGACAATTATAATGTTTTTCAACCAATTTTCCTTTCAGATTCTTCATGACGGGTTACTTGCCGGTAGGATTTGAATTCGCCGCGGAACTGACCTACCCGGAACCGGAAGGTACATCTGCCGGCCTTTTGAACGCGATGGTCCAAATATTCGGCATCATATTCACGATTCTGTACGATGTACTGATCCAACACTTGGGTGATCTCGTGTCCAACATCACACTTTGCGTGATCCTCTTCCTCGGTGCGATCGTGACTTACATCATTCCGAACGACCTAAGACGACAAAACGCCAAAGCTTAAGCGCGAGAAGAAGGGCGTACTTTCTTACTAAGCCAACAGTCTTCCGTTTCCGGTTTGCTCGCAAGTCGTGAAAACGCCGATTTTCGTTCATAAATGCTAATGTGTGCCATAAACGGTAAGTTTCGGTTTTCAAGCTGAAGAAGATAATAATTTTTAGATTAGTGCAGGAAAGCGTCCACCAAGACTCATCCTGCATATACGTCGGTCTTCGCGCCTTTGCCTGGTTTCCTTTAATGTTGCGGGACAATCTTGGGGGGACCTTTCGTAGTTTTCCTGCAAACACTATTGCGTTACGTTCGACGATGACGTAGTACCGCAAGACAATTCGTTATCGGATGATTACATCCTTAATTCTGCATTTAGGAAATGCAATTATAAGTGCGACTCGTGTATTTTTTATATCGTAAGAAACGTGACAATACTTTACATAAAGGCAGGGAGGAATCAACTTTTAGCGTGCATGGTCGATTGTTCAGGAATTTGACACTGAAGAATAATGTACTTTTGATTACCACCGTTGTCACGTCCTTGCCCTTGTCGTGATATGATAAAATTGGGAGAGGGACCTAGCTAATGCCTTAAGTTCAGAGTGATAATGAAACATTTCATATGATGAGAGATATGTAATCGAATTATCGTTTTGTGTTTAGGACATGATGGTATTACTATTATTGTGTTCTCGAGCTCTATGTCAACAAAACTGTTAATGAGCTCTTTAAGACCCACTTCATTATTAATTACAATTGTACAGATGTTTAAAGGGGTGCAGTTTATTGGTCGCGTGAAGTTTTCCATTCCTACCTTCACAATAGCCTAATAGCCATTACGAAACTTTCAGAACATTGCATCAATGACAGATGGAGTTATCGGGTATTGTCATTAATATCATCGTGTCGGGTACACACGTCCAATGGCTTTCTGACTTGATAGTTTTCAAAATCATACAATATTTACCTGAAAACTAAAAAGTTACAACAATTCTCGTTTATTAAATATTTATTGAATTCCGAACGAAACTTGTCAAGACCATTCGACCCCTCCTCCCCACACATAATAAGTTTAGGCCTTTTTAAAAATGTCTGAAATTCCCGCACGATCGACCATCCATGTTTGCTGCAATACGGGTTATAGCAAGAATTGGAACAAGCGAAAGGCGAGCATTAAACGAAGAACAATAATTTTTGGAAACAGTATTCTTATTCGCGTCTCGTCCGACGACTTTTGAAAGCGATCTTTCAGCTCGGACGTATCGTCTGCCGTAAAACTCAACAATTTTTTTAGGGCTCGGTATGCAACGAAGCTACGATCGATAAATGTGCCGAAAATAGTAGCGTCCAGCATATATATAGTTACTAAGTACTCATGTTTTTTTTTTCTAAATATATCGTTTAGATTTCCTTTATTTGACCAATAAGTACAATGATAATAGAATCTATTTTAGCGAACTAGTAGATGCCATTCTTTAGAATACATTTGTCTATATATACATATATCACTATACACGTAATGAAGTAACGAGAAGAAGATATCGAATATATATTTATAGACGCAGCATAGATGTATATAGAAAGACGGATGTGAAAATGAATTTACGAAAATGACAATAAGAATGAGCAAAGGGACCCGCTGCCATATTTCTAAGTCTGTTTTACTAGGTTATTTAGTATTTATTATGAAATTGTTATTCTGAAATGATTGGGCAGTTTTTGGTAGTGTTTTCCTTTGCATTGGCCATTAATTAAGATTACCTTGAATGACTTTGAATCACAATCGAAGATCTAGTCATGACATATGATAAACCGTGAACATGTCCAATCAATGTTTGAGAATTTTAGTCAGTTTCCTTTTTTTTTTGAGAATCGTACGCGTATTAATGGATTAATCTGGATTTTTTGAGGTTATGAATTACATCTCTGACGTTTGATTTTCATAATTCGCTATATGAAATTATTCACTTCAACTTGAAACATTGTTATTGTCAAAATTTTAAGAGAATATACACTCATCAAAGAGTGGAAATTACACTATTCAAGAAATGGCACGATTTTTAAAAAAGATGTACATTTTTAAGAATGTATTATTTTTAAATAAGAAAGTGTTCGTAATGGCACGTGTGGATTGCAGAGTGCAAAAAATTTCTTACAATTGTTCATTTTCGCAAAATCGTTTTTCGACATCGTTTGCAAAAGCGATGAGAAACATTAGGTCAATTTGATTGAAGATAGAAAAAACACTGTTTAGGCCACGAAATTCGCGAGGATCATTTTTTTATGCTTAGAGAGTATAGTGAGCTGTACACGTGCATAATCTATAAGCGTATTTTTAATACTACAGAATATATAGGCATATAAAACGTTATACGAATATATAGAGGGTATATTGAAATGTTTTGAATGTTGTTGATGATCATTCCCGATGTTCCAATAGAGATAGGGTACAAAATATAAAGGATAGCGTATATATATAAATAGGCAATTAGATATTTGTGATGAAAAGGAACGCAACAATGTAATTTCTGTAAAGATTTACATATCTAATAAATGCAATAATATTTTCTATAAAGGTACGGCAGTTTTTTTTTTATTATTTAATTAATGAATTATGTCAAAGAGGGAAACTACCGAATGTTCATGTCAATATATTACAGGAAAAAATCCCTGACGAGCTTCCTGCATTTTCGGTATACCCTTTCGATCGACAGTATACTGCCGGATGACAATATAGAAAATATCGTTGCATTCATCACTCGCACTCTGAACAATAAAGAAAAGTACAAGCCTCGATTTGATCTTCCAAACTGTTGTAGCGAAAGAGTTGATTTTTGTAAATTCACATCACGAACAACACACAGATGTAACGCGTTGTATTTAGCCCACACTCACACGCTCGCCAATTGCGTCCTCGCTAAATCCAATGTTGTTATTTATATGTATACATGTATATAATAGGACGAACTGTCGATATATTTTCGTCGTAAAGTACAAGAATTCTGTTTATATATGCATATAGAAGAAAATGAGGGCGACAGAGAAATGTACGTACATATATATACATATATATATTTTGTATATTTCTGCGTTATTCTTAGCGAAAAAGATATATTTTTTATTCCAACACAATATTCTGGATATTTAGGATATAGGCGAATGCAGAGTCAACGGCCGAAGGAACGATTTCCCGTTTGCTTGAATAGATTTTGTCAGAATTGTGAAAGCATATATATATATATATAAAAGGAAGCTTTTGACAATGGAAGAAGGTCGCTTTAGAAAAGTTGCATTTTCAAAAGTCAAGTTGATTTTTGCGACTCTTTTTCCTAGTCGCAGCTATTCTTAAATGTAGTGCAATTATTCGTGGATTTATACGGGGTGTCTAACTTGATTTTTCTTAATTGTTTTAAAAGTTGAAAATTGGAAAGTATACACGAAAGAAAACGCATTTCGGGCGACCAAATTTACTTTTGGTAGCACATGTATATTTACATATACACATATCATATGCGAGAGGGGCTATATATTGTTATTGAAATATATTTTTCCATTTATGATTACATGTATGAATTTTCAATTATATTTTTTCTATTTTTCTAAATCACTCATGAAGTTCAAATTTAATATAAGTTTAAATATTTCACTAAATGGGGGCATTTCAAAATTATGGATCGGATTTCCTGGAAACAGCAAGATCGTCGTGAAATTCCTAGAGGCCATTCGACTAATTAAATTCTGAATGTCTTCGAAGTGTTTCCAAGCGAACGACCTGAATGTAATGATCATATGTTGGCATCTTTAGCCTCGATTCGATGAATTTAAGGAATTTTGACAATAAACATGAACAACTAATTATCATTTCTTTGAAAAATTGAATAATTAATGTTTATACGATTTTATAAATTCTGAAATATTAAAAGGAAATGGATAAACGCTAAGCCAGTTATTTTCTTAGATTGAATAAAATTTATTGCTATTACAGTAATGACTTGCAAAATGGAAACATTGAAATGTAATAAGAAGGTTAAAAAATTAGGACTTTATAATTATGCTGTAATCCGAAAATTAAATGTAAGTTTTGGAACATCCGACCAGGAAATTTGAAAACATCGACTTTATTTCGAAATAGTTTTTTTTATATGAATAAAGACACATTTATTTCTCATAAACAAAAATCTGACAATAAATATTAGTCCAAGCGATTAATTTGGCGTAAATCGTTTCTTAGCGAAAGTGCGATATGTCACCTATATATTAACAATAATTTACCTGACCTAGTACGTAATGAAGATTCGTCTTATGATGATGTTAGTCAATTACTATTCCAGCGATGTTTGTGCTAGTGAATAATAAAATAAATCTAAACGCTTATAAGCGAATTTACAACAGAAGAGAAATTTTAACACTGTTGGAAAAATGCGAAACAAATGCACTACGTTTTGAAATAATTTTCGTGGCGCACAAATATGAATGTACAATACTCAATTTCACGCCAATTATACAGAGTGTCCCATGACTTGCATACAATATTTTACATAGATACCTATACCCACGTGAAATTTCACATAAAATGCATATCCAGAATATGTCACTGGAGTTTTGGGACACCCTGTATATACAAAACATTCATAAATTATTGTTAGCGAAAGTATATTAAATTTTACCACGAGTTACAGATTATATTTTCATTTGGAACTGATTGTTACGATGGTCTTTGGTGTCAGCCCAGTGTATAAAGTGTACAGGGTGATTACCAAGATACTACAAACTATTAATATTACATGCTATATTTTAAGACTGGCCAATTGTTATTCGAAAAATGTATAGAATCGAATTGTCGTTATCGCCGAAGCTTTAAAGCTCAGAATCGAACGAGATTTTGTCCACACGCAAAGTTTCGATAGAAAAATTGTTGCCTAGAATACAGTGGGTGAATATTGTTAAAGAGGATCGTTAAGCGAATTGTTGTTGCTCTCAATGCGTAGGCGCATATACGGATCACACGAACCTGGTGATAAATGAATCATTGTTTAGTTACTGGAGCAAAATAAGTTATGAATTAATTCTATAATTTATTTTTTATAAAAATGAATATTATTTTTTACGAGATTTGAAGTAAATAATAATAAAATGTATTGCATATATATATACATATATATATATATTAATTTGAAATTGCATTTATAAATTTATTGTGATTTATTGCAATAATGAATGGCAATGAACCAAAAAATGCATTAACGAGTAAGGCATTTATATTGTTTTCTATAAATTGTAATAAAGCAATGGATTTTAATAAAATTGTGAGTTACGTATACTCTTGCTTCGTTAGTAATAGACTTTTGACAGAAAGTCGGTTGTACATATCGTGTTACGATTCGTCAAATTATTGTTACGTGTTCCGGGCATATATATAGAACATTGACGTCCCGAATCGTTATGATAAGCGTATCGATAAGCCTTTGTCCGATTGCCGGTTTCTGTTAACAAATTATGTCTGTTAATAAAAGTTGTCAGAGTTCAAATTATTCTGGTCTATATTCTTCCAATCCTGACTTACCCAAATATGATTTAAAACAGTTAATGCTCATTCATTATACAGTTCCTTACGACATTTTATTCGAAATTAATGATAAGAAAAAATAATTTCAATATCCTAGTGTCGATAATACAGATGTACGATATTATCAGCAGTGGGCAATGTCGGAATCTTTCGTGAGTTCTAGCTTACCGTCATCAGCTCTGCAGGTAACGAATGATCTCATTTAAAAAGTAAGTTTTACCAACTGCTGAATTCTAACACAACTGAAAACATAGGACGTCAAAACTGAATGAATCGATTTTGTTTAAAAAAAAAATCATTGACCTGACAGATTTACTTCATATAATGTATATATGGTTTGAAAAATGTTCATTATTAAACGGTATCACATATCAATTTTAAAATATTTAAAATGCAAATAAAAAAATGGTATTTTTCAATCAACGAAAAAGTGAGATGCGGTTTCGGACTTATTCGTCAAAATGAACAGTGCGTTAATTTAAATACAATATATTACAAAATTCAACTATTTCTAATAATATATGATTGATAATTAATTTTTATATTATATCAATCAAAGTGTTTATATTATATCAATCAAGTTGTTTGTATTTTTAATTAGTTACCAGATAGTTGCTTACTGGATAATAAAGCTGGAAATTGTTTGTCAAAGTTAATAGTCTATATTTTCCCTTACACTTAAGGCAGGTAATTAGAAAATAGTTTCTGTTTTCAAATGAGTATTGATAAATAGTTGCATGTTCATTATAACGAAGTTTTTGAATTCACGCGCGCTAATTACTTTTGTAACTATTATTAACTTTCATAATATTGAAGAGAAAAGCCATTAAATAGATGCTTTTCACCAATACCAACCGTCAGATTCTTCAAAGGGCAGTGGTTTGAATGGCATAAATTCCTTTCATTGCATATAGTAATTGTATACAGGCAAAAATGACAAAAAAAAAACTCTTACTAAAGAAAAATGAAAATTTTTAAATTACAAAAAAAGTCAGTGAATCTAACGCGAACCTTATAATATATAGATCAATAAACATTGTCTGACGAAAACTTACATTCAAATATAAACAAATTGAAATTAAACCTTTTTGTCTCGTTTAAAATGTAATTTGATGGACTAAGACATTTGCGATAGTTGAAACGTTACAAAATAGCACTTTGACTTCGCGTCGTAAGCACACTTGGTCATTGAAGAAACATAACCAAGTCACGTCTGCAACCAGACCAAAGTTAAAATTCAAAGTCTTTTTAAGTAGGTGATTTTACGGTACTTTGCAACTGAATTCAACTTAAAAAGAGGTTGCTTGTTTGGCTCAATCGAGACTCGATTAGCAGAAGTAAAAAGTTGTACAGAATGAATTCTAAAGTTGGTCCTGGACAGAACAAGTACAAAAAGTACTATACTCCAAAAGTTTTCTTATGCGTTTCGGAGATTATTAAACATTATGAATTATTATTAAGACGGGACCGTAGTGGGCACTATTTATGGGTTCTATTGATCAAAACTGTTTTAAATACAAGATAAAATATCCAACCTATGATTTTTCAAATTAAAAAAAAAAAAAAAATAAAAATAGGTTGCACATATACTTCTCAAACTATTAATTATAAAATATATAGGCAATATAGCAAATACACCGGAGATCAATTCCACTATTAAAATTTCCACTAGGGGGAGCTTGACTATCAATTAAGAATTTTAAACATTTTTATTAATCAAGCTCAAAGTTCGAAACCATTTACGAAATTGCAGTGTTAAATTTATATATAATTGGAAACCTCGAAATACAGCTCAAGCAGTTATACAGGAGTTGTACCTAATGGTAATTGGGGACGCAGTGAAATAATTTCAATATCGTTCATTTTAGCATTCGACTTAATCTTGAACTTGAATTTCAACTAAAACCGCAGTTATTACTTGGGATCTAAGTTTCTAGGAGTATCCTACTCGAAAGGGGTGTAAAGCACTCGAACAAACTATTCAACTTCTTTAGAGCCCGATAGGTTTGAATGCCATTAAACACGTACCATTGAAGTGATTGAAATCCTACCGATAGCGGATGATTTTAACGGAGATAATTGAAAAATATTTTAATTAACTTCATACGAAATGTTAGATTAAAAGTGATCATCTTTGTTGGCATATTTACAGAACGGCGTAAAGGACGTATCGGTTTAAAAATTAAATTGTATAAAGTCATAAATAAATGTACAGGATATGGCATGATTTGAAAAGAATACGCATAGCGGCAGGATGCTTTCCGTACACAACTGGCTTTTGCAGATATTGTCAGAAGTTGGCCCGCGAAGTATTCCTGTATACAATTCTGAACATGATATCGTTTCAAGTATTATCTGTAGTACTTTCAAAGTAGGATCAAAGCACGCAATATATGCATCTCTCATGGTGTAGCCTTCTCTGCAAAATGATTTTGACATTTGACGGGAACATCGGATAATAGCGAATAAACTTTCTTGATCTTTAATTCATATGGATCGAACGGTCTTTCGCGGAGTATATTAAATCTAAAAAAAAACCTTTAATTTCTCGTCGAAAAAAGAAATAAATAATACAAAAGTATACTTACCAGAAGTATTTTGAAAATGTCAATGTTACAGATATATTCTTTCTAATGATCTCAAAAATGGCGTGAATATCACAAAGTATACAAAGAAATAATTTCGATAGATAACTACTTCTTCATAATTTTAAGGAACAAAACAACGTAGAAAAAAAGATGATTTTAATAATTAACACGGACCAAGGGAAATGTCTATTAACCATATGGGCTAAAGGTCAAGGTTGAAGGATCCGAGATATCACGACACTTCAGCATTTACGATACATCCCTAAGAAAAACAACTTGTTTGACCTACATGGGATTATATTCCCATTGATATCAATTTTAATCAAATCCAAATTGACGGTCAGAGATGAATCAGATAAAGCAAAGAGAATGCATGTTTTGAACCTTGCAAATGGTTATTATAGGCGTATAGGCGGTTACGGGCACATAACATCTTGATCATCGAGTAGTTTTAAAGCAGCCTTGACATCATAGTGTACATCAGCAGCATGATCACCATGTAAATCTGTAGTTTTTTCTGCGTCGATCAAGTTCCGCATCCAAAATGGATTGAAGCAGCTATAGATTGCGCTAAGCTCCATCAGAAAACTTTTGCAACCTATTATAATATAAAAGGGAAAAAAAGCAGGAACGTTGTTCTTAATTTCTTCACTGATTGGCATCTTGGATTCGTTCTGTTCATATTCAAAAGTCTCCCTGAAATGCCGCCATTATCATTCAAATCGCCTATATTTTTCATCCCGGCCGAGGAAGTCTTTTTCAAAATCAGCATACTTTATACATCGAGTGCAATCTATCGACACTATACGAATCTCGGATGGTGAGAAATATGAGCAAAGTAAATCGTAGAATTCGCGAAAAGGTGTATTCAAATACAGGCTGTAAGTCCCGGGAAAGTTTCAGCTGTTGGAACGTACGGTTCGCATTATCATATTAAGTGGCTTGTTATAACGTAAAAGGTGGAGGGAAGAGATTCACGACTGTACCCGAAGCGTAACCGCAATGCGCAGTGCCCTTAATCCCTCTAACGCGAATAATACATTTGGAGAAATGCGTTGTCTATATATATATACACGTGTCAATCATCGCTATACGTGACGGAACGATATCGCATCCGGTATCGATGCTGAAATTTCATTTTTTACTTATCGATCGATCAAGCTCGACGAGAAAAATTCAATTGACGTGATCGCTGTTCATTCGGTGACTGTCAACCTCAAAATTCTGCAACGCTTTCAGTCACCGAATCGAAATTTTAGTGTTTTCGGGAAATACGCGTCAGCTTCTGAATCTTTCTCGTATCGTGTGAATGAGAGATTATTGTGATATTATCGAATACAGAATTATAGAATTATATACATACTGACGAACGTGAGTTTTTGCATTTTCCAATAATTTGTTGGGTTAGATTACTTTAAAACATTTTGTTTTCTCGTAAATAAAATAGAAAAAAAAGCATTTTCAATATCTCCTTGAAGAACCGACAAAAATCACACGAAGATGGAGGAATTGATGTCGGACCTGATGTCAACAATCCCGGCCCTCGAAGGAATAATGAGCCCGGAATACATGCCATATCTAAATACGGCCGGAACCGTTCTTCTAGGATGGATTGTCGTTGCGTGGACGACGCAAGTATGTTCTTAAGCTATGAAATGCCTTTTATTTTTTGAACCAGGGAATGAACGACACTTAGCCTTTGCAATTACGGTATAATAGAATTTTCAACGGGCGTAAACACTGGCAATAACAGTAACAATTGCGCGTGTTTTAACTTTTCCGGAAGTATTCCTTTACGCCTTTTCTCGATGGGTTGGGTGATTTTCACCGTTTTATTTTTATTCGCAGATACTCATGTCGCTATTTGCGCCGGTACTAGTGAGTCTTCTCGCTATTGTTATCATCTGCCCCGCGACGATGCAGTGGTGTCTGAAACAATTGGGGCCGAACATAGAAGATATCCTAATGCAGCTCTTCGAAAGACTTCGTTCGGCTTTATTGAGCAGTTGACAAGCTAAAAAAAGAGCGAACATATACTCTCCCCACAAAAATACTGTTCGACTTTTAATCAGTTCCATTGTCAAATTGATATTGTTCTGCAATACAATGAAAGTGCCGTTCTCGAATAATCGCTGTCTTGCGTGTCCGTAACGAGTGACACCATATTTCTGAGGTCTTTTAACAACCCAACAAATGTATCCTGATGAATACTTGATTAATAAAATAATATTAATATATCAGTTACTCCCCCGAATCTGAATTTATTTGATTTGTTATTCACAATTTCTAATAATCGTTTCGTCATTTGTAATTTGCACGATTTTGTAATTTCAGCACGATGACTGCAGTACCCAGTCATCAACATTTCTCACTGAACAACGTAAATAAAAATCATTAGTGTTGAAATGACAAATTGTAACTGGTAAAAATGAGCAGATGTACCCCCTAAACGTTTGCAAAAACAAATGTCTTGTAAATATAGGATGCGTCGATGATCACTAGTTAGAAATCACAGTAGATCTACTAACGATAGTGTCGTAGATCCAGCTACAAGCTTGTCTTCCATTACAATAACAGGTATTGGCAATTCTTCAGTATTTTCATACAACTGAAATAATAAAATATAGAAATAGAAATGATTCTAATGCCTGTTTGACTTTTTCCAATTTGACCATTTGAAATTATCTTCATTCGCTAAAACATATTTTAGACAAAAAGAAAGTGGAAGCAAATGAAGAAACTTCCTAAAATGTCGAAAGAAGGATTTTTTAAATGTTTTGGTATAGTTAAAAAAAAAAATGATATAAAATTTTCAATTCAAATCATCTAATATCCCTATAAAACAAGCGTATAACTTTTGGAATAATTCATAGACGAATTAGACTTTCAGATATTTAACGTTAGAATGAAAAGTCTAATTTAGTTTTAACAATTTTTTTTTGAAAATGGTTATATTAAATACCTTATTGAAGTTTGTACAATGTACAGACGGCTTACAATTAAAGTCTAAAACATAGTGGAATTTCATATTTCAAGGGCCTTAAACTTCATTACAATATAGAAACATGAATGTATTTTTTTTCTGTATAGCATGTCAGAAATTACTGCATAGAGAAGGACACCGGTGCGTAGGGTTATATTACATTAACCCATTGGTGTGTTTTTTTTTATTGTAAATCATTAGAAACCTATTTTACAAGGCTTATTAGTTGATAATTACATATATAGCTTATAAATATACATAACCCATATGTAGCACTGAATGTCCCCAGAATGTCTCAGAATGTCTCCAGCATATACAGACATTCCGGAGATATTCTATATTGAGCTACTCTTGTGAGTGACATTTCATTTGGAGTGAAAATTCACTCGTTTGAAAAGTAGCTCAATTATCACTATTTATGGAGTGAAATCTCACTCTCAGAAATTTAAAGAGAAGAAAAGAACAGGAATTAATAAAGATTCGAGAAGTTAACATTGAATACTTTGGAATATTTTTTAATTCTTTAAATAATAGTTCAGAGTCAAGAAATGGGATTCAGAAGAATTAAAAGAAGTCAACATTATTATATTGTATGCATTCAAGGTATAATAACAAAACACAGTAAAGCTCGGAGGGTCATATTAAAAAACGTGGATTTCGATTTACATTAAAATCTTTTCAAACAACGATGTTTCTGATAAAGAAAATAATTTATTTTTTTCGCATATGATACATACCTGTTACGTATCTGTAATGTAATACATATACCATGTTTTAAATGCGGACATTGAAACGAATTTCAATGATAACGGTCATGTATCCGTTCGATATATATTGAATACGCGTATTGCAATGATAATCAAAATTACGATTAGGTAATGGTTGTATAATACACGTAATTAATATCTACCAAATATGTATTCTTTAGATTTGTGCTGTATATATGGGTTTCATCAAAAAGACGTGTATATGTATATGAGATCAAAGGTAACAGGTGTAATTCTGTTTACATAGAACGGACTGGTAGGTTATTAAAAGAAAGAATAATTAACGAACATAAAAGAAACGTAAAAATTAACAGGATGGAACACGGTGTTGAATTTCACAAATATAAATATTTCAGCTGCAGCGAAATGTAATACCAGGAAAAGGGAAAACATCGGTAAAGATTTTATTAAAAAATAATCATTCCGTGAATATTGGGCAATTACACTATATCTTCATTTGATTCTCAAAAATTACTTTAAAATGTAAAAAAAAAAAAACAATGATCATAAATGAAAATTTCATTTTGCTTCATGGTTGTATCCATAGTTGCCAACCAATACATAATATATAATTGTAGTATACTACAGCATATGGAACTTTGATAGTACATGCTGGTAACCCTGGTACAATTTAAACAATTTTTACTTTAAATATGGTAAAAATTGCTATTCCTCAGAGCAAACATAACTTTGAGAAAGATATACGAATTTCTCATATAATGAAAGCCTGTCCTCAGAATGCGAAGTGGTATGGGAATTTTCCCAAGACTATTTTCGGACTTCAAAACTCGTCTTACGACTGTTGAATCTGTTGCTTCTGTGCCTTATTTTTTCAACATTAGTACAGATAAATAATATTTTTCAGCATAGTTGAAAGAATTGACAAAAGTATAGGCACTTTACATTATACTCTTATGTATTTTTATTTCTTTTTTTGTCAGTACTGTTGAACGAAGATTTATACATACATACTGACGTTGAATAACGATGCAAACCCGATGGCCATCTTAACTCCTCGAGTGTACTTTTTGGTGAAAATATGTATAAGGTGCTTATATTATGAAAAGTTACAACAAATGATGATGAAGTTGAAAACGTTGGAATCCAAGGCAAATGATTAGAAAAATAGATTTACGCCTCCCAAAATGATGAAAAACGTTATTTCCGTTATGTTCTAGAGAAATTTCTTATTAACAAAGAACACACAAAGAAATTATCTTTAAAACATATTTTATAATTTTCATTCAGCTCTATAACATTTTGAACTTGCAGAACATCACTGCAATGGATGCAAGCTGATGAAGTTTAATAAATCGAATCTCGCCGAAAACTGATGAAGCAGATGAAAATTCGAGTAAAAAACAAATGAAATGTAAAAGATGTTTGTTTGGTGGCCCCAATCAAATACGTGGAAAATAAAACTCACAAAACAGCATAAATAACGACACGTAGCTTAATAAATTACTATATTTATATTCCCTCGCTCATTTTATTAGGATTTTTTGTTACAAGACCCACTCTGTTTTACTGGTTTTTTCGGTTCTTCTGGGCATTTGCCGGCATCTTGCCGTGAAAACCAGTGCATGAAAAAGAATAATAAAAAGTAGAATGAAGGAGCACGGAAAGGCGATGGATAAAGCAGCATTCTCTCGGTGGTCTTGCTCAATCCAAACCAATCTTCAGCAGCTCCCTTTTTCTTCAGATCGGAACCGAATCGGCGTCCACCGTAACAATTGTTTTTCCTTTTCCGTCAATTTACACCGGCCCGCAAATCGAGGCTTTTCGATTTTACTCCTCGACTTTAGGTGTAGGTAGATTCAATTTCGGGCATGCGAATTCGCTCATAAATTCCTCGGCGGGGTTATTATCGCAAGGTGGTACGATGCACGGTGGTTCTTCTATCTCAGTATCGTTATCATACATGCGGTGGTACACACGTGAAGTTACGTTGATCGTTAGTCCAAGGCAGCACTATTACCAACCAAGAGTTCAATATTAACTGGGCACGGGCTCATAAACCCTGCCTACGTTCGACAGATTTTGAAGATCTGCAAACTTCAATTTCCATGGTTGCGGAATTCATTTCTCTCTCGAAAATATTGTCCAAAATTATATAGACACTAATGGATAAAACTGTAGCATAATACTAAAAAACGGTTTACTTTAATAAAAAAAACAAGTCATAACAACATTGACTTTTACTGCAAACATGGAAATTTTGTATGCAGATACTTTTATGAATCATTAATAAATTCTACGTTAAATTGTGTAAAACTAGTTTCGTTACTATATTACTTATTTCAATTCATTAAATTATTATAATAAATATTTTTTAAAGAATGACTATTACAGTTCGAGAAGATGATAATACAGGGATCTCTCTCTGCATCATCAATTTTACACATGTGTGTAAAAAAAAAACATCTACCAAAAGGAATTTTTAATTTCATTTGAAATTAAATTAAAAAAGCCTACTATATGGGGATCACATATAGGATCTAAATGGTGGGTACACAGGTGTATAAACTTGTTTATACACATGTGTAAAATTGATGATGCAGAGAGAGATCCCTGTATTATCATCTTCTCGAACTGTAATAGTCATTCTTTAAAAAA
>JAPYZR010002745.1:0-27657 GCA_030522945.1 Trichopria nigra
AATATAATTAAAAATTAAATCACTATAAAAAGTGATAAATACATGGTTGTCATGAGGAAATACTACTGTACATCGTTGTTGCACTATCATGCGCAACACCAATAACCTCAACTGATATGATATATAGCTATGAATCAAATAAATGTTAAAATACCATATTTTCACACCACGACCAATCTATTACTACTATTATGTTTTTCTTGATAGTCGATCACAATCGATGCCATACTGATTCGTACAGAATTCCCTCTAATATTTGTGACCATTTTTTATACAGTCAAATGCTGATATATACAGGATTTATGAGACATTCTAAAACTAATATTTTGTAGAAGGTGAAAAGAAATTTTCACTACCAACTCTTCTTTCTCTATTTCGTTTTCTTATGTTTCCATTACGTGGAAGAAATAAAGAAAACAAAAATGAAGCTGTAGAAACACAGAACTTTTCAACTAACACTGCTGTTTATTCATCGAATTTCCATCTTTTTCGCTACACACACGAATACCGGGTCCCTCCTGGCTGTACGAGTGATTCCCAGGAGCATCGTCAGACGCGTGAACATAGTTAATCGATATTTCTTGTTCTTTGTCAAAAATACAAATATTTATGAAAATCATTCACGCCAACTTTCCGAGCTTGCATACATGAGATATTAGACGCGTTATTCTTAGGTCCATGCATCGGGCGCTGTATTAGTAGCGTCGCGACGATTCTACTTCGTCATGAGACGTTGAACGTAACCCGCATGCGTCGCGGCACACAGCCAACAAAAACTAAGCGAAACTTACTCCTGTGTGCCTCGCAATACGTTTCGAACCGTGATCTGCAGCTGTTTGGGCTTGATTTGTGCCGCGCCGTACTGTTGTCCGAGATTTAGTTAACGTTATTGTTTTCATTTTTTGGTCATAGGTGAGAAAGTCGACCACGCGACTACTTGATACATTGCAAGACCCGCACAAAATTCTTTCGCGTTTTCTAAAAGGATAAATTAAAAATGCCCTTCGTACGTAACTGAAGAATTTTTTTCGCGGTGTTCCTTTTATTCAATCAATTATAAGCATCGCACAACGCTAATAAAAGAAAATGGTTAATGTCCAGGGGGCTACGTGTTGCCTCCGACAAATTGCGCGGTAACTCTTTTTGGGGAACACTAGATTGGACAGCATGTCGGTGTTCTGTTTTCGTTACGCATCAGTCACGCAAGTGATGATGACATGGTGTAATTTCGTCGATGAACTCGATGTGTGACATTGGCATCGTCGCGAGTAATTCGTGACCGGGACAACCGGGATAACAGGCCGTACCTCGTGTTTTGCATCATACATAAATAAAAATAAAACATCATTTGAATCTTAGAAACTTACAATTGATTTATTTGCGTATTACCGACAACTCATACTTTTGAATAGGCTTCTAGTAGTAAATTTGACGAAATGTGGAATGCATCTGTTTCGACGGTCAGAGACGTTACCTTTCCCGGTCGTACCTTGAACTTGAACCATCATCACTAATCTAAGTCGATGTTAACTCTATCGAATAGAAAATAATCGTTTCCTTCTGTCGTGAAATTAGATTGTAGATTTTCGTGAATCGTAGGTACATTCAATCTACTTTTAGCCAAGGCCTCGCGATGGTAACCGGCCTGAGTCCGCCTGGGATTGAAGCCAACGAATGAGTGAAACAGCGACACGCATTTCCGATTCTAAATTCGTACGGTGTCTGCGATCCTACAGTTTTTGAGGTCTTACTATTTCTTTGTAGGTCTCCCTTAAAACCCCGTAAATTTGCATTCGTATACGTGATCAATTAAAAAAGAAAGCGGAGACTTTTATTTTTGAATTACTTTGTTTACCTAAACATTCTAGGTTGGTCGGCTCACTTCGAGAGAAATCTAACAAGTCGAACGAAGAACTGTGGAATCTTGAACGAGCCGAGGCTGAAATCGAACGTTTGTCCAATTGCCTGGTGGATATTGATAATCGCATCGTTAACCTCTACATCTTTGGAGCTGATCAAGAGGCAACAGAGCGCGAATGCGATTCACTGAGAAACGAACTCGAAAACCTGATCGAGATTATCCGAGGATTTTCTGGAGATACTAAGGCGCGGTACCAAGACACCCAGCAGTTGGTACCGATCGATCTTGCACAAAAACTTACGTCGCTCGAACTCCAGGGCGAGGACACGATTCAAGCCATGGAAGAAAAACTGCGTGAACAGAAGCGAGCGAAAACAACGCGAACTGATTACCTCGCCGACGTTGACGAAGTTCAAACTTGGATTCGCGATGCCGAAGTCAAAGTTCAAGACCGATCGGTGGAGCCTATAAAACTCATGGAATACTTGAGACAGATACAAAATGACTTGGGACAAATATCCGACAAGCTCGAGAGGCTGACGAAAAATGGAAATGTCATTGTCGAAAATACCAAAGACGACAACGAAAAGGATATGGTCAAAAATACAGTGACGAACTTGACTGAGCAATTTGCACAAGTCAAAGCCTGGTTAGACGAAAAGAAACAACAAGTTGGAGACACTCTTGATGCTTGGCAAAGATTCATCGCACTTCACGAGGCTGTGGTAGCATGGACTGAAGAAAAGAAGGTCTTTCTTTCCGAGCCCTTGAATCTGAGCAACCTTAATCAAGCCAGACAGAAATTACACGAATACTCGGTACGTCGACATTTGTTCATTTCCTTACGTGGTAATGAATGGTATTTTAGCCACAGTATTGCGGCTTAAATGTCACTCATTGCTGCAACATGGACATTTGTTCACGAATCACAAAAACTAATAAATCCAACAAATTGTTTGCAGACTGCTGTTAAGAGCTGTAAACAAGTAAATAAGAATTTGAGTGACATGGGTCGAGAGTTGGAAAGTATCGGCCAGGTCACGAGCGTAGGTGATCTGCCCCAGAAACTCACCGAGGACGAAGATGCTAAAGTCGAAGTTGAAGGCAAACTATTAGAAAGGGTTCGTTTATTACTGTCTTATCACTTAACTTTACTTCACGAGAAAGAAGATGAAGATCTCGAAGATTGGGTTTTTTTTTTTAATTTTCAGAATGCCTTGCTACAAGAAACTAGTGAAGAGTGGGAGCAATGCGAAAGAAAAATGAAGGATGTTAAGGTCTGGATCGAAAAGGCGCGCCAAAACTTGGAATCGGCGCAAAACAAGAAAAAACCACTACGTGATCAACATGCCATTCGCGAGAAGATGTTGAGTGACATCGCGATTCAGAAAACAAAAATCACACTGAGCGTAGAGAAACTCCAGGTCCACTTCCGGTCTGGTATCGGAGGTGACAGTAGGGTGGTCGAAGCAGCCGACGAAATCATTGCTGAACTCAACGTTCTCAATGAAACTGTCAAGGAACAAACTGTCTCTTTGGAAACGTGTCTTACCCAGCTTGATCATTACCAACAGGTTAGGACATACACTTAAAGGAGACGCCATTATAGTATTTCGTCTTGATCCTATTTTAAAGTCTATCTTCCAAAAATTAAATTTGACTCTTACTCAAACGTTAATTCTTACCTACTTCTCTTCATTCAGAATTCAATCGTGTTAATGACACGTAGCAATAGTGATAGAATTTTATCCAACTTATTTCAGGAAATACAGCAATTACGCCAACAAATTGTTCAGGCCGAGCAGCAACTAAGGACGGTCTTAAGTCCGACTTATTTGCCGAATGATCGAGAGAAGGCGTTGCAAGAACAACAGGTAGGTTTATCCGATTTTTTTCATAATTTTAATTCTTTATATTACCTGCATTGACGCTGAAGCAATTTACTAGTATCAAGTTTTACACTCAATAACGACACAACACCGCCGCCACGATCATACAAAATAATTTATAAGCAATTACAAACTCTCTTATTACTGATCATGGTGGTATATTGTTTACCAGGTGTTGGTTGATTTTTACATCGTTTTGTCATATTATTTTCACTTCTCACACCTCGATTTTTAGAAAATTTTACTATAATTCTATGCGTTTCTTGTTTGGAGGGGATTACTTGATTTTGGATCTTGATTTTTAAAGTCGTAGCATTTTGTATAGTAATTTTTAGAATAATTAGTAATATGTATATAAAATTAACGATCGCAACAAAAACAATTGCGGTTATCGAGTATTTACGAAAGCAAATGTCACTCAATCAAGTGAACTCCTATGATCCTGCGGTAATTCGACTGATCCGTAAGACCACATTGTGTCCAGACTGAGACATTATCGAACATGATGTTAATATTATTTTTAATCCATCCATTTCATATTTATCGATCAGCGTTTCATATATGACTTTTATTTGCTGCTTTCCCTTCCTCCAAAATCACACAAACACGTCTATAAAAACCATGTATCCTGCATATCTTGTTTTATAATGGGCTCTTTATTCCGGTAAAAAAATTAAATTCCCTGTCAATCGATAAATTCTGTAATGTACATTGTATTTTTCTCTTCTTTTTTTTCCTCGCGCACATTTTTGCTTGGATTTCGAAAGGCATTCAACGAACGAATCAAGTCTCTTCACAGTAAGATACAGGCGCGCGCAGAACGATCCAAACATTTAATTCAACGGGGTATACCGGATTTCGAACCCCTGGACCCGTAGCAATTTTCGAATTCGATTTCTGATGTATCCGCATGACCGGAAGTCGAAAATGTCGACCGATCAAATCCCAAACTCCGAAAGCGTAGCAAGCACGCTGGAGATTATTTTTTCACTGCAACGCAAGTGATACAAATTTATAAAATGTTTTAACATTTTTATTTTTATTATATATATATATAAGCAAATGCTTGGAACAGTACATGAGTACAGTTTCCCGATATTTAGCGCAGTTGATGGGTGTAAGTGTTTTAACTTTTGTTACTACGTTAATATATCTTCAAATAGTACGGTGTAAAAAAAAAATGAGTAATTAATTTTTTTTATCAGTAACAGCTGTAATGATGTCGACGATTAGAAAATAGTCCGAAATTTAAAAATGTAACACGAATGATTTTTTCTTTTTTATTATTATTATTATTATTATTTAAACTAATATTACAATGTCAATGTAAAAGTTTTGACGCAGCAATTACAAGGCTTTTGAAAATACATTTTAAGAAAAGTGTTTATGGCAGAACGTTATTTAGTTAATTCTAACGCGAGCAAGTGAAACAGCGCGGCAGTCGTGCATTTCCGTTATTGTACTTATATTAGTCGGTACAAAAATAAAAAAAATAAAAAATAGTAAAAGAAATTAAACACCTATTTCTTATTTAAGTCAAAACACATTTTTCTAGCCCTTCGTTCCTTATCGACGCCATTGTCCCTAATCGGTTACATAAACACTTTATATTAATTAATGAGAATAATCTTCCTACATACGTAAAATGAATATTTACAACAAACAACACAATTTATCATCCAATTACTTCCATGGGCAAAAAATGGGCAACATTGTTCCCAAACATGAAAACCATATAACATAACAAACGAAACATGCTTGGAATGCTTGCAATGAACATTAAACACTTTCGCCCTGCTGAAATATTTTTAACGTTCGAACAAACAATACAACTGACAATAGCCTTGTGTTCTCTGGCTCTTACGTTTTGCGGCAGGCCTTGCGGATGCAGTTGGATGAATGGAGGAATCGCGCGAAGCTACTAACAGATCAAATTCATACGGTGGATCCGCAGTATGTGCCTCCCTCTACTGCCCAGAATGATAGCGCCATCGCCAAGATCAGTAGCAGCGTTTCTTACGCATCAATAACGGCAGGACAATCAAATCCGGATTCGCGTGGTGCGAGTCCCTCTAAGATACTGCAAGGAGAGCTTCCTCCATCTAAACCAATCTGTTCACAACCGGAAAGTAAGATTTCGCCAATCGCTGTTCAGGAACCACGAACAACATCACCTAGCGCCGCTAAAAGTGGGCCAAACAAACATTCATTCAATCCCAAAGCCACTCCCTTTAAACATATGGAAATGGAAAAAGCACCTGGGATTGGAGAAACATCAAACGAAAAACATGATCAAAAGCAAACAGAAGGTCGATCTCGACGTTGTAGATCGCCGACAAGAAAGGCAGATTATAAAAAATGTTTAAGTGCGGAAACCCCGAAAGCGAATGTGCCAATAGTGCAAGTGCAGTCATCAGCCAGTGATAGTGATTTTATGAAAAACGTGACCAGTACCTTGAAACAACTGGAAAAGCGTGATGGTTCTATTCAATCTTCTTTAGCTCCGGCTGAGCATAGCAGAGGTCGTTCACCTAGTCCGATATGGATACCGGGGTCAATATCTTACGCAGATATATTAAGAGGCGGGTCCTCTAGAGCGTCATCTGAACAACCCGAAGAAAAAGTAGATGAAATGGTCCATTTGAAAACACACGAAGTGCGCCATTTACGACGAGAATGTACTCCGGAGAAACACCACGAATCTACACAGAAAGTTCAGCCGGTGGAACAATCTCAAAAATCTTCAAAGACGGAAGAGATGAATCGAGACTTACAAACAAAAAACAAAATTACGTATCGCAATATTAATTTATTGCCTGGGCAAGACGAAATATCAAATACTCAAATGAAAGTGGAAGATTGGGCGGAGCAACCTATTGAAAATTACGATGTCATTTCCAAACCAAGTTCGAGAGTCATACCTACACAGTTGTACAATTATTTGCATCCCATGCCAGAACTTGCTGGATACATGAGCTCGCAGCTCAATACTTATCCAGAAACTTCGGTCAGTTCGTACGGCCATTCTCAAAACAATCCACCAGCGCAACCCTTAGATTCAATAACTCTAGGGAACTACGAAAGTCAGGTGACATTTACCGATGATCATTTTGTGAGTCAAACAAATTACCTCCCATCGTCAACTGATAATTATCAGCCAGCTCAAGGCTCTATGTCACAAAGTTCAGATATAATTCAACAGAGTAAAATTTTGCCAGCTGAAACTTTCATTTCACCAATTGCTAATATTCCGGCCCATTTTCAAGCACCAATGGAAATTCAAACAATTCCTGAAATGTTTGTAAAAAGTGTTAGTGCAGCGAATAGTGTCGAAGATTCTTCTGAAAAATGTGGATTCATGCCAGAAGATGACGGTGATTCTAATTCAAATGTGGTAAATCAACCTATAGAACCTCGAGGTTCATCATTTTCCTACGCACAAATTTTATCTCAAGGGCTCAGTCCTCAAGTTGTCCAATCGCAAACAATAACACCAGTTATTGAACAAACTCATGAAAGTTCGGACTCTTGTAATAACACAACCCCTAGCTATGCAGCAAGTAATACTAGTAAACAGGCTTCTCCAGAGTTGCAAAACCCTTTAGATATTAATATACCCAAAGAAAGTGAGTGGGATACAAAGAAAAAAAGGGAGACGAAAAAAAAGGTTCAGAAAAATCAGAAAGATCAAATTGACAGTAAAAATCCTAATTCCAAAGGAAAATGTGATACTGAAAGCGAAACGTACAAAAAAAATGTAGTAAAAAAGCCAGATGTTGTGAGTGAAACACCAAAGGCAAAAAATTCTGCAAAAACGAAGAAAGAGGGAAAAGGTAAAAATCAATCACAATCTCAATCACAGGTAAATAAGGTGGAAGAGCAGACTGAATCGAAATCATCAATTTCCGAAACGCATCCGAATGATTCAGCTGTATTGGAGAAGAAAAAGAAACAAAAAAAGAAAAAGGATGCGGCGGAAATAGGCGACGAAATCGATAAAGCATTGAAAGAGATTGAAGACATGGCTAAACATCAAAAAGGAAAATCACAAAAGGGCAATATTAATAAGGATCAAAATAAACGTAATGAAGTAGATGGAGTAAAAGTAACCGATAAACAATCAAAGGATAAGCCCGAGAAATTTAAAGGCGGTGAACTGAGAAAACCACGCGAGGATAAACTAAAGGAGAGCGAAGAAATTGTATGCCCAAGCGAATGTAATGTAACTGATCCAAATATTCAAAATGTTGATGCAAAAGTAAGTGAAGATAAACCTACTGTATCTCAAAAACAATCTCCAAATGAGCAGGAAAAATTGAATAAAAAAGGCAAAATAAAAGATACAAAGTCGAAGAATGATATAACATCTGAAGAAATGCAAAGAGTAGAAACCTCATCAAAAATCGACTCTAAACAAAAATGCGATGAATGTAGAAAAGAAGAATTAATGAATATGGCGGCCCTTGGTTTAAAAACACAAAGTGATAAAACAAAATCAAAACGTAAAAATAAAAAATCCTCTGCTCCATCCGAAATGAAAGAGAAAACACAAACGGTCGAGAGCAATTTGAATCAAAGTCAAGCTGATTCTGTAAAAGAAACGGAATTCGAAGCAAAGAGTACAGATAATGCATGTGTCATAGAAAAATCTACTGGAAAAGACTCTAAAGTAAAGGACACCAACCAATCAAATAAAAGTCAAAAACAAACAACTAAACAAGATGCAAGTGATACGAAACAACATGCTTCAGGTAAAGGAAATGAACAATCTAAAGGCAAACCCTCTAAAAAGAAAGGCTCAATGCCTACAAATGATGGACCTCTAACAGCAGATCAGCAAAACAAAACAAAATTAATGCAAGTACAAAGTGAAGATTCTAAAAATGATACGGTAAATATACAAACTGTAAACACGGAAAAAACAAATTTATCTGTGTCTTCGAAAACCGAGAATGCTGCGAAAATAGAAATTAGTGAAATATGTCCGGATGAGAAAAATTTAACAATAAATCAGGAAGCTGTTGATAAACATATTGAGAATAAAGAACAAATACCTTCATCGAAAGATACTGGCAAAGGAAGTGAATCGATTGAAAATGATAAAAAGGATGGAAAAGGACCTGATCAAAAATTGGTTGATAAATCTGCAAAACAAGACTCAAAAAATAATGCGCCTCAATCAACGCGGCAGAATCAAAAACAAGAATCGAAACAAAACAAATCGAAAGATAAGAAAGGTAAAGGAAACAGTGCGAGTAATTTACCTTCGGTTAAAGACGTGAATACTGTGAGTGTCAGTAATGAGGCAAAACCTGATTCGTCAACAAAAGGAAGTATCCTTTTAAAAGATATCACAAAAGAAGATGATGAAACTTCACGAAATAAACAGATTGTTCGAAAGGAAGAGTCGACTCCGCAAAATGCAGAATGCAGTAAAGAAACAAATTCTGTAGAAACAAAAGGAGTAGAAAATGTTTCGAGTGATGGAAATAATCAACCAATACAAGTAAGTAAAACTGCTGAACCGAAAGTAAAGGAGACTGAAACTAAGGATAATCAAAGTAGCAAGCAAAGTAAAAATAAACGCACAAAAAAGTCCAAACAGGGTGCAACAAGTACTGATAAACAGTCAAGTGAATCTGTGGATAACGTAGGACAACAAATTTCTTATAAAGAAGTGGATCGACAATCAATCGAATCACCAAAGGAATCAACAGCCGACCAAAATATAAAACCAAATGATGAAAAGACAGTCACTACAATGAAACAAATCGATGAATCATCCGATAAACAGCAAACAAAAGATGACATAGCGACTTTCGAAAAGCAAACACAAAAACCTGACCTACCTAAAGTTGATCAGAATTCTAGCAAACGCCGGAAAAATAAGAAAGATAAAATCGAAGATGTAAAATCTGATCCTATTCAGGATTCAAAATCTAAAATATTGCCCGATGATACAAAGAAAGATCCTAAATCTGCCAAAATCCAGAGTTCTACTCCTAAAGAATCAGAAACAAGCTTAATATTGCAAGTAACCGAACAGCCACAAATAGAAAAATCAAATTTGGCCCCAAGTACTGGTACTACCGCTCTTGTACAACTGGAACAAAATATCGAACAGACATTGATACAAGAGTCTAATATATCGATTGTAACCTCTAATGATAAAACAGCGGAGTCTCCTGCAGAACCTACCATACTGCCACAAGAACACAAGGATTCATCAGTAGTTCTTGCAAACATAGTAACTCGAAATGAAAAAGAATCTGTTCTCCAAGCAGATATGAAAGAACCAAAGTTATTACCAAAAGAATCTAAACAAGGTATTGATATTTTAAACTCCTCGCGTGATTCTAAAAAAGAAACTACGAGTAAAGAACACATTAGCCCCTGTCAGTTAGGACCCAATGTAGGAACCGATATAACTGCTACCCAACTAGTTTTAAAATCCGATATGTCTGTTGAAAAAAACAATACTTTATTGTCCCAAAATGCGAAAGCTGAAGAAATCGTAAGCTTGCGACCGGTAAATGTCGAAGCTTGTATGACTACCACATACGCTAGAGTAGAAGATGTTTTAAAAACAAATAATCCTATCCAACCACCGTTACTTACTTTACCAGATTCAAGGTCATCGGCAAGCTCAGTTATTTCAGACCCTCCTGGTGAGTGTATTCCTGATAGTGGTTCTCCGCCATTGTTTGGCAGTGTTCAAGCCAGAAAAAGTAATCGTTCTAGTTATCAAGAGCCTAAAGAACAATTTGATAAATCAATAAGTAAGATTCCACCTCAAGATCAACAATTTAATGAAAATGTAGCTACTGATTCTATTAAAAATGAAGGGGCACATTCAGGGGATATACCGTTTGAAATTAATACAAAGAGCAAACAACAAA
Organism: Trichopria nigra; assembly: GCA_030522945.1. Taxonomy (NCBI): domain Eukaryota; kingdom Metazoa; phylum Arthropoda; class Insecta; order Hymenoptera; family Diapriidae; genus Trichopria; species Trichopria nigra. The sequence continues at coordinate 10,650 of JAPYZR010002745.1, forward strand.
GCGAAAAGTCAGATAAAAATAAAATAAAACAACAGGACACAAAATTACCTAGTTCTTCAATGCAAGAAGAAAAAGCATTTATGCCTATTATGAATGAAACTGTTGACCCATTTTTATCTGATTATTTCGCAATGTCCGAAGCTGAAGCAGACTTTCATCAATACTTTAAAGTTTTGCAAGTTGTACAGAAACAACAACCTCCACCGTCACCGAACAAGGTTCATAAATCATCGAGCATAGAGAGAATTGTTCAAGAATCTAAAATGAAAAGCCCAATGAGTAAACAAACAGACACTGATTCCAAAAATACTGAAAGTACCTCAATAGAGCTAAAATTGGAAGATGCGAATATTAAAGTCGAAGAAAATAGCGAGGGACAGAAGATATGTCAATCTGAAGTCAAAAAAGAACAAAATAAAATAAAAATGAAGCAAAAAAATGAAGACAATTCAATGAATGTTATCGGTACAGCTGGTTCTGAACAAGTCGTTGAAGAAAAAAAACAAATAACTGAGAAAATGAATGCGGAACAGAATGTTTCTGCAGTTAAAACCATAGAATGTTTAAAAGATAATAAATTGCTAGAAGTTAGTGATCTACAAAGTAATCAAGCTAGTGTATCGGTGAAAGATGAGTCTCAGGATAACGTAGCGAAACATACAGAAATATCTAAAACCGCCCAGGGTTCGAAAAATGAAGATGGTGAAAAACTAATCAAAATGCGTGATGAAAATAAATGTGAAAGTAATAAAGAATCTAATAGACCTAAAAATAAAGGACAACAAAATGCTAATAAACAACAATCCAGCGCACCTATTAAGCAGGTGATAGAAAGCAGGGCTCAGGAAGTTGGGGGTTCTGCGAAACCTGCAATTACTGGCACAAAATCTAAAGGAGACAAAATGACCGGAGACAAAGTTACAGAAGGCATAAAGAAGACGTCACGTGATAAAAATGATGAATTAAAAACACAATTAGATGAAGAATTACTAAAAGCTGAAAGAGAAGCCCGAAAACAAGGAGATAAAGATTTCGAAATTGTAGAAAGAAGGAGTGAGTTGATGGATTCGCCTGCTTTCGGAATGAATATACCACGTAACCTTTTACCGGAAGACACTCAAATGATAAGAAAAATATTCGGACCATCTAACAATGACGGTGAAAGTAAAGAAACGAATTCTTGTCCAAAAACAGAAGGTGACGAATTTAATGAAGTTTTGCGACAATTTAAATCAGAAATAGAAACAGAGAAGTTAGAAAGTAAAGATATAAAAAAAGAGCCCAAGTGTTCCCTACTATCTGAGAAGGATATTTCAGTTCCGATAACAAAATCAATTGAAGAAGGTGAAATATCGTCGAAAGTACTCGATGATACCGGGAGCACTTCGACGGAAGTAATACCTCCAAGATCAAATGTTGTTCAAGTTGATAAAGCATCGACAAGTTCTCAGGAAGTTGTTGCCATAAAAGAAAATATAATTCCGGAACACCCATTTGCAATGGAAAGTACAAAACTTAATCTATCTCTTGCAGAAGATTCTAAACCTCCTCATGCAAAAATTGCCATTAAGGTGTCTCCAACACCAATATTAAAAGACGTGGAAGCTGTAAACATAATTAAAATGGATGCTGAGAGCTCAAAATCACTTTCGAAAAGTGCACAAGTTCAGCAGGTACCTACGAAGAGTGACACCAAGGACGAAACAAAAATAATAGATAATTCTGTCGCTTCAAAGCAAATCACAGAAACTACCCAAGCTACGGACAGTCCTAAACAACGTGATAAAATGGCCGATTCTAACAAATCCGAGAATGAATCAGATATCTCAAAAGATAGCAATAAGAAAACAATACTAGATAGCAAAGAAACTAAACCAACGCCCTCGACAGATTTCACAACTGCAAGTGCCGTCGAAGAATCGAAAAATAAGAAAGAGTCTATTAAAACTTCGGGTAAAGTGGAACGAGAAACAAATAAAACGAAGAAAGGCCAACAAATAGATGAATTAAAGGCAACGACTAAACTTCCCAGTGTCGACAAAAAGGAAAAAAGGGAGGAATTAAAAAAAGGAGAGGAAGAACAAAAGAAAGAATCAACGCCATGCACAATCCCTGATGAGGGAGAACAATCAAAAATAGATTGTGACAGCCAAAAAGGGAATACGGAGAAAAATGTTGAAACGATTTTAATTACAAAACCGGAATTAATAAAAACAAAAGAAGACATGAAAAAAGAAGCTCAGGATAAACATGAAGTAAAATCAAAAATGTCCAAAAAGTCTAATGAAAAAAAAGTGGCCGATTCCAAATCTGTGCCTCCCATCAACCCTACTGAGAAAAATCAATGTAAACCCCAAACTTCGTCAGTCCTTGATAACGGTCAGAACAAATGCTCAATTAGTAGCCAAGGTTCATCCCATATCGAACAGAGCATAAAAACGAGTATTGAAATACCTGAATCTAAAATACAGGAAAGTAAATCTAAATCTAAACAGGGGAAATGCACTAGTTCAACACCCGTGCCTTCTCCGAAACCCGATGTGATCAAACAAGATGATAAAAGAGAAACATTAACAACTATAACCACTCAATTGAATGCCGCAACAACCAATAAATCAGCAAACGAAAAAAAGGAATTGCCGATTAGTAAACCAAAAGAAACATCAAATACTGATGATAAATTAAAACAGCCTGTTGATCAGCGAGCAACTGAAAAATCTACTACGAAGAAAAAGAATGCCAAAACTCCCGATGGCGGAACAGCAAGTAGTTCGTCGTCAAGTGGTAAGATTAATCAAACAAATGAAGAATATCCAATCATGCAAGATTCCATACCCAGATTAGATGTAAAGGGAAAAGAATGTGATTTACAAAATTCTCTCATGCAGGATCTTCGACTAAAAGTAAAAAATGTTGATCCATTACATCAAGAGAATACAGTCACAGACGAGAATTCTACGCAAGAGCCAAACACAAATCAAGAACTTTGGAAAATCCCTCAATCTGTACCTAAAACAATACCTAACATGCCTACTGAACAATCTAAAACAGATATTAAACTAGAATCCGACAGTGTATATGGTGATAAATTAATTATGAAAAATCTAGATTTGTCTAAACTACCATATGTAAAAACTCACGATTTACTTCATCCCCAAAATTTTAAAACACAATCGGATTCTCCCGGATCATCTACAAATAAAACTTTAAGTTCGTTTATTAAAAACCCCATGATAAATCCTATCGATTCCGATCCTCCCGCAAAAAAAGTTAAATTTTATATTGCCGACGAAATGGTTGTAGTGACCCCTGATAAACCAAAACAAGTTTCAATATTAAATGAAACATCCAAAATTACTTCCGATGATGACGATGAAACGTTCCCCACTGCCTGGTTCGAATTTGTTTCAATGTGTTGTGATTTTTGGATAGATAAAATAGCGTATGATAAGGCAGAGCGTGATTTCTTCGAAGCTATCGCATCAAGTTCAGTAAAATCTGAAATCCAAATTCCCCAACTTCCTTCCGATAAAGACGATTCAAATAACGATGACGGTCCAGATGGTGGGAAATCTGAACGGAACGGTGATGGTAATGAGGGGTCGCGAACTTCGAACACGAATGACTTGAATACCGGCGAACTATCGAATATCGATGTATCGATCGCGGATTTACATGGTGATATCGATAATGGAAGAGGTCAGAGCACATCCCTCTCTCGAGACAATATCTACGGTGAACAAGAATATAGAGCCTTTAAAGACGCAAACTTGAAAAATGTAGACGATTCGTTGCTTACCCAAAATCCTACTCCTGCCGCCTTATTCTCGCACGAATCCAATTCCTATTACCATCCAGATTCCAGGCTCAATTTAGGTAAAGAGACCAGCAGATCTGTCCAGCAACCAATTTCCACGCGGGAGACGGAGAAAGATATCTTGACTTCAGAGACTCAAGAGAAAAGGATCCGAAGGATCAAGGTGCGACCATCGGTCTCGGAGGACATGATCAGCCACTTTCTGTATACATGTCATAGTGTATACAGCCCATATCATCTTTCGTTTTCAGTATTATTCATGACCGTTTATTCTTTCGAGTTTTCTATATAGTCAAAAGTACGATAATCAATTTATGAATATCGAGAGCTAGTCTTTAATATCTTTTGTTCGAAAAAGTCATATATTCACTTGTATGGTCTCACGTATATCACACAATAAAAGGTACGTTGTGAATGTATTTTTTTTTTTCATAAACGCTTAGTTTTATTTGAATACTAATTAAACGATGCACTTAAAAAGAGTTAACAAATTATAACATCAAATTGATATCGTACTTTTACTAGAATTTTTATTTTTGTTTAATATTGTTTGATTTTTTTATGCAGTTTTTCTCTCTTTTTCTTTTATCGTGATTTCTATTTCTCTTCTGCATTTTGGGCACAATTTTGTTCATAAAATTTTGTCTACTCTATCAGTGCATTAAAAGTCCTGTGATAAATGAAGTGTGTTTTTGCGATCGAACTTATCTCCTGCCTGGAATTCCACACGATCCGTGCAAAACACGCTTTTCAGCGACATATCTACATAATGATCGCCCTTTTATACATAACAGCATTTCTAATCTTCTTACGATTTACTTGTATGGTGTGACATAGTATGTGTGCGTAATACATTAATGCTTTTGCTACAGTTCTTGTGCAGTGACAATTTCATTCATTAACCCTAACATCGATAGTTTAATTTCAGGCGTTTCTGAAACACCGGCAGCTGAATTCTGAAGAAATAATGATTATAATAATAATAATAATTATTTATAAGTTTAATTACTATAGAAATAATTATAATTATAAGTTATTAAAATTAAGAAACAACGATAATGTGTTGAATAAGGATAAACTGAAAATAACCAATTATTTAATATTTTTTTTATGCATATTGAATATTTATATAAACATTTCAAGTCCTGACATTCAACTAGGAAAACATTTTTTTGCGTATATCTATACATTAACAGTTTGCATTTTATGTTTGGCCATTTCTTGGCATTATATAACCGTTTGACATTGTTCTCATTTCTGAAAATGATAACTGATTTTCGAAAAGCTAATAATATTATCACAGTTGCAAATTGTGATTTGACTACATGCACGACGTGGTTCCAAGAATTTTAAGATAATCCATTAAGCAAAATACATGAGCGAGGCCTTTTCTTTTTATAGGACACTGCGACACAGGGTCTTGGCGACTTACGAAAGACACTTGAGCGACTGAAAGCTGCTCTGAAAACATTACCGAAAGATAATTTGCAAACTATGAATAGTGTCTTGTCGGTAAGTTCAATAAATAATTTGATTATTTTTTTTTCGAGAATATAAGTCAAATTTTACGAACATAAATATTGAATCTTTTGAACTTTATTGAAACTTGGATGTTGCCTTACCTGTTTGAATCTGTCGGGTGGCAGACCAACGAACGGAAATGGATTGAAATAAAATGAAATCTTGAATTCTTTCAAATCCAGATTCTTGATTCTTCGTCAAGAATTAAAATAAATTAGATTATTCAGGGTCAAATGTTTTTCTACTCATAGTGGAGAATACAAGTGTAAATAATTATTTTGTGTTGAAATAGATTCAAAATGTCAATTCAATTTCATCAAACTTAACGTAACCTTAACAGAAACTGATGAAAATTTAGGATAAATCCATGTTTACAGAAATATGTTCTGCATCAATGGATTCCTGTTCATTCAGAACATTTTCAGTGCTCAAGATAATTTTTTATACATATATAGAATTAAGAAACGTTATATATTATTAAACATTATTCAATACCGTAGAATGATAAAAATTAATCTCATCCACTAAAAGAATTGCTGTGAATTAATCTGGAACATTTCTTCTATAATAAATGACGTTGTATTATGTAATGTATATGTTAACTACAGACAATATTGGCGGACCTGAGATATTACAATCAAGAATCCAGTCACCTTCGTCGACAGTTGGAAACTTTGCCGGAAGATACCGAAAGTAAAAAGTTAATAAATTCAGTAGCAGAAGTTCGTGCAGAACTTTCGTCTCTATTATCGCAAGCAGAGCAAGGACAAGCATATCTTGAAGAAGCTCGAGAAATGCAAGCCAGAAGAAGTCTTGAAATTGAAGCGTACAAACAGTGTCTTGAAGAAACTGAAAGCTGGCACAATCGGGTTTCACTTGCATTCGGCGTACAATACAAATCTGTAAATACCAAGGTTCGTAAAAATCTTGCAATTCCCTAACTGTTTTCATTGTTTTTAAAAATTAATATGCATTTTTACATTTTACTTCTATGCACATCAACAGGCATTACGAGAGGAATTATCGATACGAATGCAAAATGTAATGGAGCTGGAATCCGTACCCGAGGTTGCTGCACGAGCTACGAATCTGAAGCAGGCTCTCGAAGGAATGGCTTCAAAACTGCAAGAATTGGAACAGGTATTTTTTAGAAGACATTTGCCGAATTCGGGATGTACGGGGGCCCAAATCACACTTTATTTGAGTTTTAAATGTACGTGAACTTGGGATATAAGAGTGATTTGGACCCCTGTACTCTTTCGCGTATACATTGATTTTTACTAAGGTGGCTGACTGGATGAGGGATTTATGCACAAAATTTGTAGAAGTAAAATTTGGCGATACCTTTTGTCTGATACTCTCGTTGCATAATTTTTTTTTTTTACGTCATTTGTGATTATTTTTTAAACATTAATCATTTCTTTTGATTTAAAGTAATAAAAGAAATGCATGCTAAAATTTGTATGGCAAAAATTATTATTATCGCATTATCACAATGTTAAAACCATTATTATTTGTTGAAATGTGAAAGATCTCATAATAAATAACTTTAACAAGACAAATTTTCTTAGTGCCCGTAAAGAAATGGAAAAATTTTGATTTTTAAAAAAGAAATGTTATTGAAATGGTTTTTTTGTTTATAAAATGCTCACAATAGGCATTAAAAATGCTTTTACTTTTAGTTGGTAAAATGTAGTCATGGTGTTGGGCTTATCGTTAGATTTCTAGATTCGCTGAAAATATAACGTCAATCATCGTCATCTTCATCATAATCATGCTTTTGGTTCTTCACCTTCTCACGTAATGCGCATGCACTGGACACTACGATGCACTACGAACACTGATGTATAATATTGGTATATTTATTTCTATTTATGTGATTGTATTATATTTATTTTCAATTATACTGTACACCCACCACGACACGTTTCATTCATTATTCGACTTTCTATGTATTAGAATATATCCTCTTGCAGAAACTTCTTAAGTATTATGGAGAACGTTTTTTCGTCACAGACTTAGTATAAGATAGCGAGTGTGTTTTGTAAGATTGCGTGTACTTATATATGGAATGTTACAATGTTATTGTACTTAAATGTTACACTATTAAAGCACTCTTAAGAATTGTACCTACCTACTTTATTTTCTCTTCATCTTTTTCTATATATGTGTACAGCGAGTACTTTTATCTTTGACATTTTGACGACATGATTCAGCATGCAAATACTTGTAATAAACGTCATATGTATACGACGTATATATTTTATCAAAGAAAGACGTCAAGGCTATTGGTACTACCGATGAGGACTTTTCTCTTTAGCAATGTTAATAATAATCAATGAAATCTCTATATGAATTTTGTTTGGAAAGAGATCGTTCATTTCCAAAACCTATTGCAAATGAAGTATCTTATTTAATTTCTTGTTTTTGATTATATTTGTTTATTAAAATTCATAATATTCCTTGTAATATCTTTTTAAAACAACTTAAAATAGTGAAATCGTACGTCGATAAAGTAATTTCCTAACTTAAAAACGATACATGTCACAATACTTGAATATTTTATTTATTTCAACTTTCGTTACAATAACAATAAAAGAGCCGAGAAGTCGTATGATAAATGTGATGTACAACTCAGTAAAGTTTTTTAAGTTAGGGAAAATTGTACAAAAAATTACTTCATTAATTATTACATTTTTGATATTGCATTATATTGCATAATATTTCCTTACTATTTCAAACGTTAGAAAAACCTGTGGTTTTTTTACATTATTAAGAATCACTTATAATGCCACCGACGAATGAAAATAGGAAATAAATCCATTACAATGTAGTTTGATGGAGTTCAATCTTCGTTTCATATTTTCTTTATCTATAATGGATTACTTTAATTAACTGAAAGTGTCAATAGTTTTAAGACTTCTGGTAGTAAATGAAAAGGGTAGACCTGTCTAAACTTAGATTTGTCGGCGACAATCCGATCTCCATACTACATCATCTATTTTCCTCGCTAAATATAAACCAGCGGCTCTCAACCGAACGCATCACAGCCCACTCTGCTTACATTCGAATGGTATTTTCTAGCCAAAGACAGGCGAAGAAGATGCATCTCCGCGGTTCGAAGGAATGGACCGCGACGACTCGACATTGGATCAGGCGCCGTCGATACATTCGTCACTCGACGATGATTCGCCATCGTTGGCGGACGTTTCGCAACAAACCGGGCAAAGTTTGCTTCAAGACGTAACTTACGATCTACCGAAGCCAGCGCAGTTAACGAAACAGACGTCAACTTCAGCCCCGCCGCCAGTTTCCGCGGCCTGTCAGACGTTAACCACAGCCAGTAAGAGTGTCACATCTTTCGATCCACAGACTCAGGAAACGATTAAAGTTTTGAAAACGTCAGTGGGCGAGCACGATGTCATTGAAATAGCCACCACCAATATCCCGTCCGCATTAATGAATCAAGAGCAGGTTGGTCAAATTGTGTCGGGAGTCACTTCGGATGACATTGTCGTAGACATGAAGTATCAGGACGATAAGAAACAGGAAAGTTCCACGTCTGAACTGAACATACAGCACGCGGGTCCTCAGTCATTTGAAACCGTGCTCGTTGAACCTGATGATGTTACGACCGAAGTAGTTGTTGATAGTGACGGCACGAAACGAATTATTGTTCGGAAGTTACGACGAACACTCGTCACTAGCAGACAAACTACCCAGCAACACGTTTCATCGCTCTCTACCGCAATTGGCGATGGGCCATCAGTTGTGCAAGCCTTCTCTGAAGCAACGATGAGAGGTCAACAAGTAACTGTTACAAGAACGAAACCGGACGGAACTGTAGAAATGGCTACAAAACAGACTTACGGGGGTAAAGTAATGACGGGTACACCTGGAGATGAAGTAAACGTGGAAGAGTACGAAAGCGCTCCTCAATATAGTCATCGATTGATACAAGGTGATATTAAAGATCTAAGCCCAAGACCCCCTGATTTAGAGGACAATGCACTCGTAGAAGGAGGCGAATATCGAACGCAATCGTCAACAGTGCATGCTGTTGTGCAACAAGTATCGCGGAAAGTGATTAGAAAAACTCGACGTGTTATCAGAAAAGTTACAATAGTAGACGGAAAAGAGGTTGCTAGTGAAGAAGTAGTCGAAGAGCCTGAAGAAGTAGAAATTGACGAGCAAAATATACCACATATTAGCATTAACGTTATAAAGAGCGAAAGCCAACAACCTTTGGGCACCAGTTCAGAATTACGAGAAAAGCATCCGACGAAAGAAATCGTCCATACTGATGTTGCAACAGACATCGATGGCATACAATTATCCGAAAGTATTTTAACGACACCAAAAGAAGAAACTATTGTTGATACATCAGTACCCGACGTTTCCAAGACAGTGGGTAAGGATCAACATAAGAAAATGAGAAAAGCACCTTTAGAGCACAGCACGAAAACCTACGACGAGTCACCAGATAAATCTGCTTCTCCAGAAGAATCTGAATCACTGGTTCAAGAATCTGTTGTTCAATCTAAATCTCAAATAACCGATGATGAAGAAGCTGAAGGTGTCATATCCAAGGTAAAAGATATCGTAGACACTAACGTTGTAGTGGAAAATCTTCCTTTTATCATTTTAAAAAAATACGTTTTGTTACAGACGACTGCTGATGAGCCATCCTTTGAACCAGTACCACAGGTAGGATCCGCTGTACGCTTCACAACCAGTTGTAAACCTGAAGATGCACCAGTAAAGTCGACAATCATGACACGCAGTTTTGATATAGATTCAGGCACGGTAGATGTAGAACCGCACATTGACGATAGTCGCACAGTAGACATTGATGACCATCGCTTCAAATCATCTGTCAATGATATCTTAGAAAAAGAAGACAAATCATACGTTGATGAAAAACCGGAACAACGAGTCGCGTCAAGCGAAGAAATAACTACCGATCGAAAAATGATAACGGAACAGATCAAACCTGATGACGATTTATATCAAATAGCACTCAAACCAGAATATAAGAGCTCTCTTCAGAAGGTGGAGATTTCTTTATCAGTCAAACAAGCAGAAGATGACAAAGGTCCTTCTGTATCGGTTAAGTCGGTGACAGAACAATCGGAATTGTCTAAATTTAAAATTATTAAGGAAGACGTGGATATCGTATTACCGGCAGTGCAGGAAACGACTAAACTAATTCATAATAAAACTGTTCAAACCAGTTTAGATACTCCTGACAAAGATTTACAAAGTCTTAAATTAAGTACTGATAGAATGAAAACTGAAAGCTTGATTCAAACACCGGAAATAAGCGAATCTGATAATACTGCAAGTCGAAAGAACAAAAAAAGGAAACATAGAGAGAAAACTGATTCCGAAAAAATAAGCGGAGAAGAATCGAGTAGTTCTGCTGTAACAACAACCTTAGCAGAGTCCATTGACATTGACATACCACAATCAGATTCTTCTAAACATGCCAGTGACGAACCCCAACCGGAAGCTTTAGAAATAGCAGAGTCATCCGACACATTTTCAGCGCAAAAAGACGAAACTTTCGAACTAGATGGTTATGAAGCAGATCAACGAACGACCGTGGAGGAGGCAGCAAGTGCTCCGGAAATAGACATGCAGAAAAAGAAGAGAAAGAAGAAGAAAAAACAAAAGATTGGGACATTTAAAGATGGTGACGATACAGACGCACAAAAAAGTGTAGAGGACGACGTAGATGTTACTGACGAAGTGGTCTCATTAGAGAGCGAAGATTCCAAAATGTCTAAAAGGCCATCAAAGAAAAGGAAACGAAAGAAAGAAGATACGGCCGCAGTCAGTGGGGACATGGTTCCGAAGTCCGTCACTGCAAAACCATCAATTAACGAAATCGATACACAAACGTCTTATTATGATGGGATGCACGACAGGTCAGCTGGCAGTGGAACTCCAGGAGTGACAGACAAAGACGCCCCTAGTTCGATACGCTCATCTCCCGAACCAAGTGAAATAAAACAAATTGAAGATGAAACGCAAACAACAAAACTGGTAGAAGTTCATAGTACGGGTCAAACATGCCCAGAGCCTGGTCTCCATACTGCACTGCAAACCTCGCCGGAACCTGTGCCTGAAATAGAAGATTCTTCTATTCAAACTAAAACGAGCGAAATCGTTCCTACAGAAGAAAATGCCATGCAAACTAGTCCAATAGAAGAAGAACCTCCAAAGCCAAGTACTTTATCTTGTGTAGAAACTGATGCGCAGACGGTCCAAATTAAACGTGAGGATTCGGAAGTACAAACTTCGCCTATTCCGCGAGCAGCAACTGCTGAAATAGAAATGCAAACATCGACTGAATTTGTGACTGACACCTTACAGCAAACGAGTCCACCTCCGCAATCGTTGGAAACGTTCGAAGAAATAGCAGTGCAAACCAAGTCGCCAGAATCTGTACAGATTGCGGACGAAAATGTACAAACTAGTAAGCCTGAGTCTCCAGAAATTCCAGTGATGATAGAAAGTGATGTTCAAACGCCCATTATACATGTAGAAACAATGGAAACACAGACAACACCCGAAAAAATTCCCGAACCCCCGCAAACTAAAGAATTACAAATACAGACGGATGTACAAACAACAGGCACAATAGATGGCATCACACAGACAAATACGACTGAAATTCGTGAACCTGAACCAATTACTGATGATTTGAATCAAAATTCAGTAAAAGAAGTAGTAAAAAATATTGAAATAAGCGGCCAACCTTCATTAATGGCTATTGAGATTTCAGAATTATCAGAAGATATTCAACTGGATGAAGAAGATACTCTAACTCCAAGAGTAGAATTCCTTGAACCAGATAGATTAGATAACTTGGCAGAAGAGATCGCTGAACTTGCAGAAGATGGAAATACTTCTCCTATCGATTCAATGCATAAGACCACCAGTAGGATCTCCACCTTCGGCGTCACTGTGGAAGAAATTGAAGGACCTGAAGTAGAAAGTGATGATCCACACGTTACTCCTGTTCCAGAAGTAATAATTGCTGAACCTGACGAAGAGCCAAACAATCTTTCTGATACGCTTAAAACAGACTCTGTAGATCGTGTAGAAGTAACTGATGACATGAAAGAAATTACACATCGTAACACAGCATCTGTGTCTGTTTCGGAGAAGGATTCCACTACGTCTGATACTTCGTACGAAATTTACGTCAAAGCAAGGGTTGAATTGTGCGGTAGCACTACCCCAGATTCAACTTCTCAAGATATTACAATAACCGATGATAGTATAACCATGCCCGAAGAAGAACCTGATAAATCTAGAAAACCCCGTAAACAGAAAAAGCGAAACAAAACAGTCAATTTTAAGGAAGTCATAACTCCAACTGGAGAAAAAATTAGTTTAGACCCATTAATCAACTATTCTTATTCTACCAGTTTTGAAACTAGTGGACCACAATCACCAGACCAAGATTCATCCTCAACAACTTCCACTATCACTGAAGATATAAATAACCCGTACGTTGTCAACGCTGAAATTAATCCAAGATCAAAAATGGCCGAATTATCGATTGAAACTTCACCCGAACCAATGGATACGACCGACGAACTACTTTCCCCGATGGAATCTATTTTAACGATTAAAGATGAGAAATCAAATCTTGGCGGTCATAAAACATATGCTGATTCTATATCTAAATCCGAATATAATACGAAGATTCCAATGCAGATTGAAGATAAACTCATGAGTACGATCATCTCAACTTCTAAGACCAGTTCTGCGGCTTTCCTTCTCGCAGAAGCTCTTGACTTAAAAAGTCCGCAAAGACTGATTCAAAAAACTGAAGCAACGAAAATCAACGTAGACAGAATAAGAAATTCACTGAGAACGAAACAAACAACTCATCTTTCAAATATTTTACACATTGCCAACCTTGACAATGTTATTCCCGCGCAATCTACAGAAGAAATATCTTCTGGGATCAGTAGAAATCTAATCGATTTTAAAAATGCAATCAAAGAGAATAACATAGTAGTGATGGAAGAAACATTATTAACTATAGTCGAATTGACTTCGGTCTGGTTAGAAACTATCGAATATCAGATCTTTTCAGGAAGAGACCATCCAAATGGTCTTAATATTGATGACACGCAATTATATACTGAGCTCAAAGGAGAAATAAGCAATGTTCAAAAAAGTATAAAAGAACTAGATCAAATATGGAATCAATCTGAAATTAGTTATCCTAATGCTGAACGTGAAAAGATTCGGGAATGTGTCGAAGCTTTGGGAAATCAAGTAAAAGCCATTGAAGATGTAGCCAATGCTGATGAAACCTTCACTAATTCTGAACTGGACAGATGGAACGAGTTCTTAAACGCTGTTAACAATATCTACAGGTATGTTCAATTAAGATTAAGAACTTTGATCATTCGTTACTAACGTTTCTTTTTCTGAATAGCTTTAAATGTTTTATAATTATGTTATGTAGAATGGTTGAAGAACAAAGAAAGTATCTGGATGACGTAATTAACAGCGAAGCGTCTACGCGTTCAAAACTGGATGACCTAGACAAACTGGAAAATTCAAATCAAAGCCATATGTGGCAAACGGGTAATTTGTTGAATACTGCTAAGGATCTTTTACGTGATTATCCCGGAAAAGTAATTCCCGATGAAGTGAATTCAGCGCAAGAGACAATAAAATTAATCGAGCACAATATCAATATCGAAAGAGAACGCCTTTTACAGTTGTTATCCCTTGCTGAAGAATATGAGCAAACTCTAAAAGAATTTGCACAGATCACTGATGTCGCCGAAAATTTCTTACAAATTCCTATTTCGGTAATGAGCCTGGAACACCTTCAAGACGAGATGCAGAAACACCGCAAGTTCTTCGTTAATTTGAATTACTGTAGAGCGATTTTGGAATCGCTGGAAGGAAATTTAGACCCTGAAACGCGTGCGAAGCACTCGGGTCTTCACGAGGAATTGCACAGCAAGGCTATTTCTTTATTAGATCAAGCCGCGTCGAAAGCTCAACAAATGGCCCTCGCAGCATCAAGATGGATCGTTTTAGAGCAAGGCATTAAAGAAGAAAGAGGATGGCTTCAAGTGGCCCATCAACGTGTTCCTGACCTTTTGACCGTAACCACTTCTGACTATGACCAATACATTTCTCTTTATCAGGTACTCATCGATTTAATTAATATATAACAATGTATACGTGAACTTAGAACGCGGTCATGATTCAATATTTCGATTATATTTTTCCAGTCTCTTTCATCGGATATAGCTTCTCACCACGCGCGCCTCATTCAACTATTGGATTTGGCACGAAGTCTTCAAGATCTGATTAACATCGAGGATCCAATAGATCGCTACGGAGAGACACTGGACGTAATTGTTAGGCTTCAAGATAATGTTGATTCATCATTACGAAGGCTGCTAGCATTTAAGGAAAGTTGGACCTGCCAGGAGTATCTGATCGACCGATTAGAAAATTGGATGTCAAGAGCTGAGAAGGAGCTCGCAACTATAGAAGATCCATCAGGCGGACATATGCGTCAATTTTGGGTGAGGACTGAAACTATCATAATTATAAAGTTAGCTTAATGACTTTCCGAGATTTTAATGGCAGTCGTCTGAGGTCGAACGTTGATCTTTGGCTACTCGCCACGATAATTAAACACGATAGTTACTGTGACATGATAGATATCGCTATGACATACAGTGCCAAGTAAATTTATAGTGTCGAAGTTATATTTATAAGCTTAAGCCATGAAATATTTCACAAATATTTGTAGGACCATGAGTTATGATCAATTATTTTTCAATGCAGGAACTGAAAGCACAGTACGAAGTTCATAACAACATGAGTAACGAGGCGGACAATTACTTCGAGCAAGCTCTGCGAATTGTTCCACCCTCGGATGAAATGATACAGCGACAGTTTCATGTCGAATTGAAGAATCGGTGGAACAACGTAACGGCTAAAATGAAAGACATTCAGGCTGCTGCCCAAACCACAATTTCTGCTGAAGACGTGCCTGCGAACGAGAAACTCAATCTTCTCGAACGAGAACTGAATGAACTAAGAGTGACCATCGACGAATTTCATGGAGTACTTAAAACAGAAGAAGAGCTGGAACTATACGTGGAGAGACTCTCGGTCTTGTTTGAGCGAGCTTGTATTATTCAGGTAAGATTCAGATTATACAGTCGGATCTTGATTATCTTTCCTAACCGTGCACTCACGATATGATGAATTTTATTTTTTTACGAAACAGGATGAGCTAGGAAGACTGGGTCTGTTACCAGCTGCCGAGAGCGAACGCGTTGGGTTCCTTCTGTCATTGGCACGTCGAATCGAGGGTCAAATTGGCGAGGAACTAGATTCGGCTCAGCTTCTTCGGGATCGACTCCAAGCCCTTCAACGGGGTTTAAATCGCGTCCGTAAAGCTCATAAGCGTCATTCGGTGATTCTGCAACAATGCGAGGGCAGCGACCGACAAAGCAGTGACATTGTGGCTGCATCCGTTGAACGTTGTCAAGTGGTCGGTGAAGAACTGACCGTCCTTTGGCAAGACATTATGGGCCTTCGACAGCTCCTACATACGTTGCCAACAAGTATGCGAGTTACGGTTTCCCCGGTAGGCGTTGAACGGGACATTTCAAGCCTTCAGGACTGCCACACCGAATTAGAAGCCCGATGCTCTCGCCTACTCGCACTTTTGAAAAACAGACTAGCCTTATGGCGTCGATTTGAGAAGCAATTGGAAATGGTCCAACAATCGGTGCAAGAAGCGGATTACATGATGGAGCTGCTCACCGTCCAAGGGTCCGTCGATTACGAGAGGTTGCTGAAGGCCACCGAACGTCTCGAAGTAAGTCAATTTTACCATTTGTAAAAATAAGTTAAATGCAGTAGCTGACCTTCGGGTTTATCACACGAGATAACTATCTCGTTTCATGCAGTAGTCAAGAGTCAGAAATGTAAATATAGATCTTTATATTTTTGGGTCAAGTGGGACATTCGGCATATTTGAGTTATCCTAATCAACGCTGAAGTGTACCTTGTATAGCAAAATCAATGAGATTTTAACATTGAAAATTTATTCCGTTTTTAGGAAACATTATGTAATGAAAGAACGATTTCATTTTTTCATTCTTTTATTTTTGATTTCTCGTTGAGAATCATGTACGTAGTATAATTAAAATTTTTAATAATTATTATTCTGAGTAACGTACTCGATGAAATATAACTTAATTCGGCAAGGATTATATGAAGTGATGATCGAAATGAAACACGTGACATGGACAGTTCTTTGATATGGTATCAGATTTTCTTAAATTGTTTAAATATAATCTCTTATTACCTATTGAAAAAAAAAAACATACAAAAATATTTAACAATCCTTGATATTTAGTACTATTAGCATCGACTCTAACTGAGGATTTTCGGAACGCTTATATAAAGCCATGCGTCCCAAATGCCAATGGAAAGACTCAATGTCTGGTTGTATGTGATGGTCTTGCTACAATGTAAGGCAACGATAAAAATTGCAATAGCAACAGTTGTTTTTCCCATACTATGTATATGTATATTTACATATGTACATCTTGGCATCTTCGATGAATTTAAATTCCTGATAAAATTATAATTTTT
>JAPYZR010002746.1:0-17359 GCA_030522945.1 Trichopria nigra
GTAAATACGAAACGATAAAATTACGAATTGATGAAAAATACAAATTGTCAAAATGGATCGACCGGAAGAAATGTGCAATCGTCTGTAGAAAATTCAACATTATACTATTGGAAGTATTATAATGAACAAAAATCGGCAACGAAAATCCCAATTGAAATAATAGATCGTATCAACAAAAAATTGTAACATTATGAACCAATAAATTAAAAAACAAAACAACCATACATCTGACGGTTTTAATTTTTGAACTGACATTGATTCATTATAATAGTATCCTGTATATCAACGTATTGCCGCGAGAGCGATATATTGCCACTGTGCCAAAGGCGATAAATTTTCCTCGTGCAGTTAATGCTTTTATATCCCCGTGATGTACGCGACATTTTTTTTTTGGTATCCCTTTTTAATGTCCGCTAAAGCGGTGAATTACACCTATATACCACATTTCGAGGAAACACAAACTAAATAAATACATGTCCGAAACATTTTTTAACTCTTTGAAAAATAACGATTGGTATTGAGTACAGTGATAAAATGGATTTTTGTATTTTTCTTCTTCCAATTCTTAAAATCAAAATTCGACCATGATATAAAAGGCGCCTCAATGAGCGAGTCATTGGCAAAACTTGACGTTTCATCAACAATATCATTCGACTTATACCCCTGCGCAATACTTTGCTCAATTTTGCGTTGGCGAATTTATAGTTGACACGATGATTCTCAAACCTTTTTACGTATCTTCACAACCACTCGATACATAACTCCATTATAATTCAACAATTTTACAGCCCCCCCCCCCCCCTCTTTTTTTGTTATATATTAATATAATTTAAAATGTCTCATTTCCTAAATGCGCCAAAAGACCAAGGAATCAATAACTATTTTTCAATCCAAACGTATCACCTCTATTAGATCCTGTCCAAATCTATATTCTTTCCTTCTTCCCACCACTAGCATGTCGCGTCGCTACAGTCGAATTGTGATTGGCTTGCGTAATCGTCTATATAAAATAGTAGTGCGCATCTTCCTCCGACATCTCTCCCTTCAGTTTCAATGTATGCAAACAATGTTATTTTTGTTTCTTTCTAAAAAGAATTTATTTTTAACTACATTTTTTTTCTCCTTTTTTTTTATACCTGTTGCATAATATACTATTTTATAACTGATACGTTCTACATTTTTAACTATTAAAGAATAGTCTTTTTTTAAACGTTGTTAATGATAACTCTGCTGCTAATTTATTTGGATGGATCTTTCCTTGTACGTTTTGAATTTTAAAATTTAAGTCTTAACCTTTTCACTCCGGGGATTTTCCTTTAAAATTGACCTCGCATTTTAGCTGATTTTCATGACTTAAATGAATGAACATCTTATGACAAGTCGCAAAAATTATAAAAGAATGTTTAACAGCGCTTTTCAACGTTTTTTGATGTGCTGATTACAATAAAAATAGTGAAAAAATGTCAGATTGATATTTGACCCTGAACTTTGAAGGTCAAATAATGAAAATGCGTATTTGAGCTTGAAAATTGATGTACCTATGTTTTATGAACCGCTAAATACGATAAAATTGAAGGTCAAAGTATGAAAATGGGTATTATATTGATCTTATAAACATCTATTACGTTCGCTATTCATGTTGGTCCATATATGGACCAGTCCCGGAGCGAAAAGGTTAAGAACGAAACAAGGTGCGGCTATTATATTTCTTAAGGTTTTATTTTGGTATCTTTCAATGGTCTCTATATTGCAGTTTGAAACCGTACCCCATAGCTGTATACCATATGTCCACACGGATTTTAAGATACTTTTGTAAATGAGAATCTTGTTTTCCATCGACAGTTTTGACTGATTTTCCTATTAGCCAATACATTTTTCTCGTTTTAATATCCAAATGTTTGCGTTTTGCCAGGTGTGCTTGTTGTTTAAATAAATAGGTGAACTTGTTTCTTTGCGTAGAGTAAAGGTGACTTTTGTTGATTTTGTTTCAGTCACAACAATTCTCCAATTGTGGTGCCAGTTTTGGATTCTTGTTAAGTGTTTTTGTAAGTTTTCGGCAGATTTTGCTATGGTTTTATGTGCGGATAAAATGGCTGTATCATCTGCACATGTTGCTGTGGTTATATCTTTGTTCGTTGGTAGGTGAATTGGATATATGAAATTGGTCCTAATATACTCCCTTTTGGAAGAGTGATTTTATTAAATTGAATAATTGACTAGGCAGTTATTTTGATTAGTTTGAATCAGGCCTTCGTGCCACACTTTTTCGAAAGCTTGGGGCCATGTCTATAAAGACTGTTGCAAAAGCTCTTGTTTCCTAGTCTGATTTCTACATAATAAATATAATTTATTACATAAATATAATAATAATTAATAATTTTTATGCTTTACGTGAAAATATGAATGACAGTTTCTAACAATGTCCAAAAGTGTGAAAAACTTCGATATCAATTTTTTCGCATTACAAAAATTTTCTGGCCTCTATGTCATAAGTAACGGAGTCCAGAAAATAAAAGCCCGTAAACTGACGTTATTTTATTGCCAGGGACCAGAAATTTAATTGAATAAAATACAGGTGAAAAAAAAATTTTTCAAAAATTGCATGACACGCGTTAAAGTTTCCTCAAGTTTTTGAATGTTTCCTACCTGAAACTGGATAACGTGACCCTAGAATAGGACTAAAACGACACGAAATAAGCGTTAAAAGTCCGGTACTCGGTTCCGGAACCAGTTGCCCGTTCTCTAGAAACCAGAAAAAAAAAATATATTTAAAAAATATTACATGAAAATGGTCGGTTTATATCACATAAAAATATTATAAAAATGTCTAATTAAGAGGGATCTAAAGTAGAATCTAAATTTGAAAGGAAAAGGAAGCAAGTTGAAGTGCATTTAAAAGTATTTAAACGTTAATTGCGTTTAAATCCGTTTTATACATCTAATAATTCATATCGCTACTGAATACATTTCAATGCATTTAAATCCATGAATAATATTTTATAAATTTACACTCTATACTTTTCAATGTGTTTTAATCCAAAATTCTATGCATTTCAATACATATTTAATCTACGAATCATCATTGCGTACAAATATAAAATGCCCAGTAATCTACAATGGATTCGGAATTGAATGCATTTCAATACATTTCTATGCATCTGAATTCTACATTTGTCGAAATTGTCAATTTGAAGAATTGACAATTATTTCTTGAATTGATTACGTTCGAAATTATTGTCTACATTTTACAATGATTCTTAGTTTCTCATTTTTTTAAATTTAAAAACATTCGAACTGGACAAATTAAGGATAAATAAAATGACGAAACGAATGCATTTTTATTCGTTCTAATCCATTTTCGATCGCTGGATTTAAGAGGATTCTAAAGTAGAAAATTACAGACCTAACCTCAAAATAAGAAAAGTGTAAATTAAAAAATAATTGAAACGTTTTCTTTTTTTCTTTTCAAAATTTGGGCCTTGAAAGGGTGATTCTACATAACACATGTAATCCTAAAAACGTATCGCTGAAATCGATTCAAAATTACACGAGGATTACTCGAAGTAAATTATTTATGTTTCCTGTAATAGAAAATAATTCGTATATTTCTCCTTTAATTTGTAATCAACGTCGCCGGATATTTTGTTGGGGATTTTATATGATGTGGTAGAATCACGCTTCCAAAACTCGAATTTAAAAAAAAAATGTTTAATTCTTCTTTTATTTATATTTTTCCTGTTTTTACTTTCGGTCGGTAACTATTCTACTTTAAAACCCCCTTTAAACACGATTAAATTTAACGACTTCTTTACGAAAGACTGCTTAGGTCGCTAAGCCCAAAAAATGGTTCGATTCTAAAAAAAAAATCGAGCTGAAGATTTTTTAATCGATTCACGATACACCCCATCTATATCTAGAAACACGAAACTTGTTCAACTCCTGATATATATAAAAATTCGATTAAAAACAAAATTAACGAGCTTCCATTATCGAATGCGATTTTCGAAAACGAACCTCGCCATTTCCACGGCCCTAAGTGTGAATACTTTTGCAATGCTCGCATCGATTCGTATTTCATAATCAGCAACCCCGAAAACTCCCGACAAACAAACAACAGATTTCTTCGAGTTATAATCGGACGAAAGGAATAATTCCTGACAAAATGTAAAATGCACATCAATACTTTAACATTTGAAGAGCTGCAAAATTTTGTGACGATAACGATGAATTCAACTTCGGATTTTCACTTTGTGATATATCCTTAGTACCGATTGTTAAACAGATTTTTTAATTGAACAAAAAAAAAAAAAAAAAAAAAATTCATTGGTGAAATAAATTTCAAAGTTGGATGAATCTTAATTATAAAATAAAGTGTAATTCCTTCTTATTTGCATTAAAAATACACAATGCAATGTTAAATTTATATATTTACGCTAAAAATATAGCATTTCTGTACGTTCTCATCGCCTCTACTACGTCAATTCTATTGCACTATTATTAGATAAAAAGTTTATCATTATTAGCGTGAAAGATTATTTTCACAACTCGCAAAACTTCTTTTTATTAATCGAGTACTTTTTTACACCTCGTTTACATTTTACGTTTAACCTGTAGCAATGAAAGAAAGAAAAATAAATAAAAATTACATTGAATCGTACATGCACCCCATTATTAAAAAATAATGACACTACGGTATATAAATGGTAGATCACTGATTCTTATTAAAAGAAAAATAAATCGTTACATTTGATTTGAGTAATGTCTGACGAAAATCTGTCTTGCATTCCTGGTTTTTATTCAGAGCACCAAATCAGTGAAAACAGTGTTCGTGAAAAACACACATATGCATACATACACACACATATATATGTATATTGTGTATGTATGTATATATATATATATATATATATATATATATATTTTTTTTTTTTTTATATTTATCGTGTGTGTTCTTACTCATCTTTCTGTTCTATTTTTTCCTTATATTTATCCTAATGACGATTTATTAGATATAATCTAAATATCTAGGGAAAAAATGGATCAAATATAATTATATCTGAATCAGATATGCTTATATCTGGATCATATATGATTATATACGGATTTTGACCCGATATAAGAATATATGTAAATATCTGGTCATATATCGTTATATCTCCATTATATACGACCATACCTGGAAAATATATGATCCAGATACAATAATACATGATTCAGATACTCTTATATCTGAATCCATTTTATCCCGGGATAGTCTATCGATATCAAAAGAAGACATTCGTTAAATTTTGTAACAATTTTAATTCGCTTTTCAACTGTACATTATTAAAGATTATTTATTATTTAGACAATGTAATGTTTAACGGTATCTACGCGTGTGCCGATTTTGCGCGCGAAAAGTTGCGCTTTATCGCGAGCAGTGCATTCGATGTGTATTGTCTGCGAATCCCAAAACTTTGGACATTCCCAAATTACACGATTCAAGGTCGTCCGTTGGCTTTCCGCAACCGCACTTAGGATCGCTATTAAAGGGTATCAGCTTTAGAGACAGAACAAGCTGATAGCGGTTCGTTCGAAATGTGTTATTCTATATATGCAATGGAGTATCGTGGAAGAATCTGTTTTTTTTTTTTTCATGAAACCATGTGGTTCACGGGAAGATATGTGATAGTAGTAGAAAGAGTTATCTCTCTGTTATCACTGCGATATATTTACAAAGTCATCCGATTGACGATTTACAAATATATATATTGCCATGATTTCTATTATTTTAAAATAAAGTCACTATGTAAACAATAATAGGGAAGAAAATATCCAATTCAAATACCAAGTATTTATTGAATTTTATTTATTTTGATCATATATATATACACACGTATAATAATCATTTTTACTATGTTTGGATACACGAAACAAATTATTCCTAAAATTCTATACCATGAAACGACCGACAATGAAGACTCCCTTGACAATATAATTGCACGTTTTGTTTGTACGTACAAATATTATCTTATAAGACGCCACCATTGTCTGCGTGTAAGGCGCATATCGTTTGATCTAATGTCTCGACGCACTCGCGTTATCGGGAGCATGCATATGTATAAAGATCTTTTTTTTTTTTCTTAGGCCAGGCGTCCTATTCTTATTGAAATATCAAACGTCACCTTCTTCCTTTTGTACACAATATATATTTTAAACTCAAAACAATTTTCGTGAAGAATCTTTCTATGATCTAGACGAATCGTAGGATAAATCGAACGGGCAACTTTTTTTAAAACAATTTTCAATTTTCAATTTATTATTTTTTTTATCGTTAATTTAAAAAAATTATTGTACCGGATGTAAATAAAGTATTTTGGACCATATCTGGAATTCTCATTTTGACTTAATGAGAAGTTCTGGATTTCTTTTTTTTTTTTTGCAAAATATTGATTTTGAAAAATAACTAGTGGACGATGCCAAAAAATCGTTCTTAACTTTTCAATGTAATTTTGCTGAAAGTTCGGCATTTTTTAAATTTCTAAAAAAAAAAATTCACGAATAATCTTCCATTCATTACTCATGCGATAACGAAGTGGGATTACGGGCCTAGATGATTTTACGAGTAAAAAAAATGATTTATAATTATTATTCTTAAAACACGAAGTCCCCCAAAATATATGTTAATGCATTTAAACCAGGGGCCTTACTTTTTCACATTCAGCTTCGATTATCTCGATCAATTTTTATGTAAATTTTTTTTTTTCTTATTTTGAATGATAATTCTCAATAACAACTATTCTCTTTTATTTCGGAACCCATTTCGCTAAAACTTTCTCGACGTTTAGGAAGCCCTTCATTATCGTCATTTTCCCTTATCCTCAAACATTTTCCAACTTCCGAATTCCTTATATCGTCTTTCGAAATATTCCTTTTCGCGTAAGTCGATCGATCTTCGCCGAGTCCTATCTCGAAACATAAAGCGTAAAACTACTGTGCTATTTTCGGACTCAGCGGAAAAAAAAAGATGTTAAATAAGGAAGCACTGCCCCATTGTCATTGTAATAGTGAGCACAACCTGAATCGGCGCTTCCACCTCGACCTTTGACATTCGCGGCAACCTCACTTTTCTCTCTATTATCCTCGCAACGTCACGCGTGCAGGGTGTCGGTAAAGCAGATACGAATGCGTGACGCGATAATGCTTTACGTGTGGCCTACACAAATATTTGTGAACATAAGGATTGTTTCACTTTCGTTAAACGCTCTGACTGACTCGGTCGAATCCTCTCGACGTTCTCGACGGGTAGTCGATAGTTGCTGTGGAGTTGTATGGCTCCCAGTCCAAGATTTACCTAATTTCCTTTACACTAACGGTAGAAAAAATGAAAAAAATAAAAAAAAAAAAAAAAATGAAAAATAATAATAAGTAACTTTCATCACAATCATAACTCATTAAACACATATAAAAAAATCACTAAAAAAATCAATTAATAAAATCAATTAAAAAAAACTGATGGAAACACCCAGAAATAATAAACAAATAAACGCGGTCATAGACAAGGTAATTTTGAACGAGGAATTTAATGGTGACCTTCACTTTGACCTTAGCGATAACCTTCAAGGTTATTTCAAGGTTAACAATGTTTTTTTTTTTTTTTTAATGGAAATCGCCTCTTTTTTATTGCGGCTATCGATAGAGCGGGAAATTTTATTTTCAAGTACGTATTTGAAATTATGAATCCGAGTTGACCTTCAAGGTTATTTAAACTTCAATAAGTTGTGAACAACTGAAAAAAAATAATAGCTTCTTCGAAATTGT
Source organism: Trichopria nigra (assembly GCA_030522945.1). Classification (NCBI taxonomy): domain Eukaryota; kingdom Metazoa; phylum Arthropoda; class Insecta; order Hymenoptera; family Diapriidae; genus Trichopria; species Trichopria nigra. Next base: position 7,801 of record JAPYZR010002746.1, read on the forward strand.
GTTCGGTACCGTCACTTATTTATTAGAAGAAGCACTACGTATTGATCTTCATTTTAAAAAATTAAAAAAGACCATTTAAAAAGCAAAGTTGACCTTGAAGGTTATCGCTAAGGTCAAAGTGAAGGTCACCATTAAATTCTTCGTTCCACATTACCTTGACTATGACCACGTTTGTTCGTTCATTAGTCAAACTCTACGACTGTTCCGGGTGTTTCTGTACTTTTTCACTACTCTGTATATAACAATGACATTTTTAGTTTGCCATTGCAAATATCGCCTGTTGCAAATATAATGTCTTTGTTAATATTTGTTACAATCGCGCGTGATTCTACGGACGAACTGTCGCGAATTGCATCAGTGTTCTCCGAGTAAATGAAGGTAGGTCTCGACATGGCATAAAATCGACGAAGCCTTCGTTCTTATCCACTTCCCAACTCAGATACATTTCTTTAAGTATAATTAAAGATACTTATCAATTATAACCTCTTAAAATCGATGTAACATATAGTTTAATTAATCATTATTATTAATAATTATCAGCATTATTCGACATGATAATTAAACTATATCGAGGATCTTTAATGGCTTGACGTTTTCTTTTTGGGACTAATTTAAGCAAGTGTAAGTTATTTATTTACTTCATTTATCAATACATTGTTCAGTCAATTAATAATTATATTCATTGAAAACAAAACTATATTACAATGTTGTACAAGTTTTTTTTTTATCTAAAAAAGCCTACAAAGATGCCAACTGTTAAAATATTATTATAGAAAAAGTCGTCGACTTTTATGATAACATTTCATATAAACGTTCTTGCATAACTTGATAATTCGATTTCATAATAACATTCTGATTCGTTAACGATTGCAAAGAAAAAGTTCTTCGGCTAAATCAATTACGTTGTGCGACACTGTCTGTTATAAATCTGGACGTGCGGTTAAATAGTCATTAGAATTGAAATAGAACGGTGTGGCGAGATCCAAAGCCAAGAATATGTCGCTAAATTTTAAATGGCTCGAAAATTGATGAGTATCCGCATTGTTTGCGGCATTGTTTCCATTCATGCAAATGCGCTTTATATAGATATACATCCTATTTCGATCGCCTTTGGGGTATTTTAAGTGTCGTTCCAAGTTCTCGGGCTCCTTCGAAATTTCCGACCGACGTTTATACTTCATCCCGCATTTTACCGGATAATTACAGTGGCACGGGAATAATTGAAATCGTCATCTATAATTTGTTCATTTAACTTTATTGTTTCAACTCTCGTTCGTCAATCCGTGCCGAATTCAATTGTGCGTCTAAAATTTACTTTTTTTTTTTTTTTTTGCATGTACATACACATTTTGCAACACCGCTTTAGAACTACAGATGATAAAGACGAAGTGACGAAGCAAGCATCATAAAATCTCCGTATAATAAACCCGTATGGGTTGTAGAAAAAAAATACCAGATGCTCAAGGAAACAAACGCTGTCATGTGATTTTAGGTTTTCGTAAAGTAAAGGAAAAAAACTATCGACGATTCTTTGCCACTTCCAAATATCTGGAAAATATAATGGACGTGGAGCTAAATATTTCACCATATTGGATTTAGCAAACGATTCTCTTCAAATAACGCCAACAAGGCAGCATTCTCGAGACTCCATATGGACGAATTATGAATTTGCCATTTGAATTGTGCCATTAGAATAGAATTATTTCTGTATTTAAACGATACAGTCCTGATCTTCATTATTGCTTAACCCTTTCAGTGCCGTATACTTCCCACCTTAATTTCTTCGGTTTATTTTGTGATATCAATACTAAATAACCATTCTTGTACTCATCCGTAATGTATCTAAACAATTCTGTTTTTTTTTTTTTTGCAATTATTATACATTTTACAATTATTATTAAATAAACAATGGCGAAAATTTCTTTTTTTTACATTAAATTCGTTCATGAAATCCCTAAGATAAAAGTCCGCATTTAAATCATGCTTTCAGATCCTACAGATGATAATCAAAGCAATCGTTGGTAAAAATTGAGATATACTTCTTGTTATTTTTATTTTTTATCAATATATAGCAGAAAAACTTCAGTTTCATCCAAAAAAGTAAATATTTTTTCTATATCTTCTTTTCTCATAATTTTTACATTTTTAAAAAAACAATAAGAGAAAAATAATGCAATTTTCTTTTTTCATTTAAAAATATTCTATTTTATTCTAAAGTGGTTAATTTCTCTTCTCGAGGTCCGCCATATTGCAGCCGCCATATTGAATTTTTTAATTTTGACTTCGGGTTTTATATCAGCGACCCCAAGAACCCCCGAATAATTTATCGAAATGCGCTTCCCCTGGTAGAAATCTATCCAGTTTTCTGTTACACCGCCCATTTATCCTATGCCTCTAACACGGGAAAAAAGCAAACTGGACAGAAACTAGACAAAAACTGGGCCAAAGAACTGTTCGAGTAAAATTTCAACTTATATAATTGTAGAAAATGGAATAGCCAGGGCTTTACTGCGTTTCCACCACTTTGAAGCACGAAGTATATATGCACTCTGAAGCCGGGGTGAACATAACCTACTCTTTGACAGAATTGCTTTCTTAAACTCCAATAGATTCAGTATAGAGTAAAGAACTCTGAAGTAAACGAAAAACGAAACATGGCATTTTAAGGTCAAGTTTAATAACCCGTGCAAAACGGGAGGTAAATTACTGTGGTGCATTCGAAAAATGCAGACTTAACTGCTGCTTTGCCAACAATAGTTCCATCCTGAAAACACTCCATTGACAATAGGAAAACTGTATCGTTTGTGGGGTCCGTTGTCAAATTGGATACTTAAATCAAACATGTAGCTTCGGTAATAAAACTTCCGATATATACAAAACAAAGATACAATGATCCCATCATGAGTGCTGATGCTATTGTAAACTGATTATCACAGTGACTGTAAGAGCAGGTGGGAGAGATAGAGGGAGTCGAATGCACTACATGCGCATGCGATTGAGGGAGAAACACGCATCTTCTCTTAGAAATTCATAGTTTATGCGTAAGCATTGGAATGTGGCTGTCGCTACTATATCCAGTTGGGTCGAGTCAACCAAAAAGGCAACACGAGTTAGACGTATTTGTCATACCTCTAAGGATAGTTATTGTGATTTTTTTTCGGAATTGATGTGTTTGTCAAAAATGGCACGATGTCACACACCTGTTATCGTATACGACATCGGATCTTTGTCTACAACCAAGAAGCAAACGTACCGGTTTTTTGGTACGACTTTTGGGACCAGTCCTTCTAGGAGTAATTCATGTATCTACTATTTTCGACGGAGTACGTATACATAACTGCTCCGGTAGAGGGATTCGAATAATCGTGAATGGAGTAAAACCGACTCCCCCGAGGGAGTGAAATGTAAAAGTCTAAAAATGAGCAAAATTAAATACTTACGCATTAGGGAAACTAACTTTGGTGCGATGACGACATTAAATTGACTGACTGCGTTTAATATTTTAAATGACAAAATTTATTTCCGTAATTTTAGCAGACAGTTTGTTATCGCAACCGATGCTTCAGGTTTTACGATCGGCGCAATCTTATCGCAAGGAGCTATAGGAAAGGATCGAGCTTTTTCATATATAAAAAAGAAACACTAGCAATAGTCCATGCTGTCAAACAATTCCGTCCTTGCGTATATGAATAACTCTTCACTTTTAGTCACTGATCACAAACACCACTTGCGATGGCTTCGAACGTCAGAGAAAATGTCAACTTCCGCGTCTTAAAGAGAAACGCCGGCAAAATTCGTGTCCGATAATGTGTTATTTTTTTCCCTACGTTCGAATGAAGTTTTCGTCAACTGCCGCGTTAAAAATGTGCACGCGTGAAAGCGTACTGACGACGTACGTCAAAACAGTAACCGCAGATGTGCACCACGGCAAAGAGGATATGGCCAATAAAATCTGCCCAGGTATCCCCGCGATGGTCGTAAAGTATTACGTAGAAGCGAACGGTATAAGAGAGCAGCGCCCGAATGTCTAGACGCTTCTGACGGAAAAAAAGAGGGAAAACTCGATTTTAAAGGATCATCCGAATCGAGTGACGACGAGTGTCGATGATCGCAAACGTTAATTCGTCATTGTACCGAAATAACCATTCTATTCGATGTCGTAAAGGAAATCGAAAAGAATCTAGAATCGAGTAGTGCTCGGATCGAATGACGTTGAGTCATACGGAACAGCGTAGAAAAAGCTTATCGGCTTTCGAGAAATATAATACATGGCTGAGATCCCGATATGGCAGGGCATTTACAAAAAAGAACCAATCTAGACAACGAATACATATCGTCGGTGCAAGATTCGCGGAAAAAATTATTAAGGTTTATTGGGCAAACACTTATTGTGATCAGGGTATGTAAATCATCTTGCTTTAAAATGGTGCGATTTTGCATTTCTTCTTGAAGGGGTTCTAAAATAGAACCGTCATTCGGTGCTTGCCTTTGGTAGACATCAGAATGTACGCGAAGTGTAACAAAAGGTGTCATTAAAATGTAACCAAAACGTATCAAAAAAGTTGATTAGCTGAATGGAGGACTTCCGGTGACCGTAGTTTGGACCCCTTAAAGAGTAAATGAATTGTAACATAAGAGTGATTTGGACCTCTCGTACATCTTTGGTGATTTAACAAACTTTAATAATCCAATAGCTGGTCATAAATATTATTGTTTCTGTAAATTGAAAGAATTGTAGTCAGTTGCAATTATAGATGTATACATGGAATAAACAATATGGACATGCATCACCTTAAAATTAGAAATAGACATTTTCAAAACTTCTCATACCGTAATCACATGGGGAAATGTAATTGTACAAGGTATAGTTGAAATGTATTGACAAAACCGCAAGTTTTCGTCTCGCGAACGAAGGTTCGTGTTACGAATTACAACGAGATCACACTTATTGGGACATTTTAGAAAAAGCTCGTTACATTTGCGTTAAACCGTATAAAAAGAAAAGGAGCGGAAATTATGCGGATCATTTACAGCCCCTTTTTTGTAGGTAAACGACGGAACTTGCGTCGTGAATTACGTATGGAGAAAAATATATTCGTCGTGAACTAAAAACTTTGTTTCGCGATATTCTCTGGAACGATAAATTCTGAAAAAATGGACTATCCACGGCCGTCAACGGCCCGGATGAATTCGCCTTTAACGCCATGACAGCTCGGGGGTTTTTATGGCAAAGTTTGCAGGTTATGTACCCACATCGTAAACTGCATAGCCGGTAAAAGTGAAGGTTCGACAAACGTCCGAATGCTACCCAAGGGAGAGAAATTTTCGGCCACGGCTCGTGCATTGTCATGACTCTCTAAGAACAGGCCCTCTCAGGACCCACGAGCTTTGGCGACACAACAATTGTTGTAAAAAACAACGGAAGCCTATCTGATAGGCAACGCAGATTTCTCGTGATTCGCGATAGTATGATCGTTGTGGTTTTTCATAACCTAAAAAAAAAAATTGATATTGAATTTTTGATAAGAAAAGAAAAGAAGTGAATTCATGATAAAAGAATTGTTTTCTTGCACAATATCGAAACTGAAACAAGGATGTTGACGTTGTAGCAATGATTTGTTTTGCCCGATGGTCGGGACCGCGATACTGTTCCACTCGACGCATTCGGGAGTGATATTCAAAATGGCCGACTATCGGCTATCGAGTTGTACAGATCAGCGGTATTGCGTTACCATACGAAATATAAGCGTACATAACCTAAAAAAATTTCCTTCGTTTCATTTTTGATCGTTCCATATTTCCTTCTGACTTTATGTCGGATCCCGGTAAATGGACCTTGGTATCATGACGAAAGCAGGCCGAAATAATCATAAATTTGTTGTGACTAGATTTAATTGTCGGGTCAATATATAGACAATTCAAAACTTGCTTTAAAGAATTTCAGCTCGAGCCACGTTATTTCCCGCAAAAATTGAGGCACTCTTCCGCGAAAAGTGCATCTATCCCCTATTTCAAGGCTGAACTTTCTGCTTTTTCAAGAGTCCACCGAACGATTTCACTGGCTGAACCGAGAGAATTTAATGAATTGTGAAATTCTGGTATTATTCAATGAGCAAAAATTTTACGATGAAGTGAGCCTCTTTTTCGCGTCGAGAAATCTCGAGAAAATTTTAATACCATTGACACCAAAAATTTTCATTTAATTTTAGAAAAATTAACGATGGAAAAAAAATACTATACGTCTTTCATTTTCGTGTGATCTTTGTTTCTTATTTATCGAACAAAACTAACAATAAAAATTGATTTTTTTTTTCATGTACCGAGTTCTACTAATATACTCACAGTTGGAGAAGTAAACATCGAGTGACAGCAATTTTAATTGTATGTAATAAATAATAGACAAATTTCATTAGTCACGCGTAAAAGTTTTTTTTTTTTTTTTTAAACGCATCTACTTATTCAGTTCGCAATGTAGGACGTCCATGTGAATGCTTATTGGCGATAATTAATTAGTCCAACGTAATTATTGGTATTTACGTGTTTCGGTTCAATCTTTCCTACTAATGTAATGGACAGCATTGCACAATCGAACATTCATTTAATCGATCTTTTATTTAACTATTGCTTCACCTTTTTTTTAAGTATTTCGGAATCGTATTTATTTGTACTTTTTATTTTTACTAGTTTTTCGGCTCTTATTTAAATTTTATAGACAAGTAATGATTAGCGAATCAAAAATTTTCAAATAATAACAAAATACAATAACAATGGTATATTATGTACTAAGGGCGTAATTCCCGGTATTGAAGAGTGTCAACTTTTATGCACGGACGATATTTATTAATACGACGGACGAGAAGTTCGATTATTTGCGCCTGTGACTTTCGCCCTAGGGCGCGAAATCGAGAAAAGCGCCCGCAGTGTTAAAAAGACAATTTCTAAATTTACAATTATAATTTAGAAACTCAAAATGTTAACATTTAATAAAAAATGCAAACTTTTATAGTTGTAGTTGTAGTTAAAAATTCTAAACGAAATTAGTTATGTCCCTAAAAAAAAAAAAAAACACGTGGAAATAAATTTTAATCTCCAATCGTCGTATTAAAATTATCATATTTCGGTAGGATTCTCGAGAATGAATAGAACAAACATTCCAACAGTTCTTTAAAAAATCAAAATTATGTTCTTTTCTAAACTTCATGCATGCAAAAATCACAAATACAACAGAATCTTTTCCCAAATATAAATACAATGTAGTGTTGACGAGCCTTTGGGAATGTTTCGTGCGACGTCAAATTTCGTCCGATCTACGTGACCAGCCAGCAAATGCACCGTGTTGCACTAAATGCTTGTTTGTCATCCTAATAAAACTTATCAGGCAGAAAATGTCTCTTTGTAATTTTCAATGTTTTCTACAAACAAATAAAAATGTTTACTCCTGTATAACAAAACTCCAAATAGTTAATTTATTGTAATGTATATAAATTTTGTACCATTTTTTTCCCCTGAATATATGCCATGATATATTTTGATTGATACACCAAATAATTAAGAAAACAAAAAATAATAAACAAAAAAAAAATCGTTCTTCGAAAAAAGAATGCCCTGTTTACTATACCGATCTCCAACGATTTTATCCGTTTTGTTTACCGCGTTTCCTCTCCTTTACCATAAATGCAACATTTCATATTATATCATTAATAATTACTCCATCTGCATTCGCAATGCATTACGCATTCATAACGTAAACGAGGATGTTGACATTGAAACAATGATTTGTTATTTTGCCGATGCTCGGATAACACCGGCGCGCTTCGGATATGATCGAGCTTTTCCGGTTGTTACACGGATCAATGGGTAATTGCAAGAAAGTTGCAATACAATAGAAAACTAACGATTGTGCGAATTCTTATGTTTCGTCTAGTGCACTTATTAATTGTTACGGTATTGGTGGAAAAGATTTCCTCAAGAGTTGCGGTTTGGTCTCGAGAAGATGCATGTACTTAGTGATAATCTCAGCGTAATTGCCCTTCGACTATGAATGTCCTCGATCTGTTTGTTTTGTATCCGGTAAATTAAATTTATACGCGGACTCTTTTCTTACACGGATGAAGATAAGTACCTTTATTATAATGTAACATTATCATATGATTTGACATCTTCTTATAGACCCTAATGACGATGAAATATTAAAATTCATTAATTTTTAAAAATATTCTCACGTCAAGTTGACGAGTACTTGGTTTAAAATGATTTTTTAAATAACTTTTCAGGTGTAACTTTTCTAAAATCCTCTTTTTTGTCTTAAAAAAAAAAAGAAAGAACGTTGCAGCTGAAGGATTAAAAATGCGATTAACTCTATTGTAAAATTTACAAAACAAAAATTTTTCATATTCGAAAGAGTGAAATCAAGGATTTTTGAGATAGTACATTTACGGTTTCTACAACGGTACTGAAACTGAATATTTGCCGGTATATATCAGCGATGCTGTCCTAAATGCGTAAATTTATTTTTTATAATCGATCAATATGATATTTTTTAAGATACAATTTTTAAGCATTTTCAAATTATTTCAATATGATTGTCAATATTTCGCAAAATTTTTTCAATTTGCCAAATCTTCTTTGACAAATATACAACATTAAAATGTAATCTAATCATTTTTGAATATTCAACGTATTTCAACTTTTTAAAACAATTCTATTTTTTAATTGTTTTTTAAATTGTTTCTTTAATTGTTTTTTTATTGTTTCTTTCTTGTTTGTTTCTTTTTTTTTTTTAATAAAGTTGTGAGGAAGATCATAACACGTGATCAAAACGAGAAATTATAATATAAATTTCTTAAAGATCCTATACTAATAATTATAAATTATTTAAGTTCAGCACATCTTCATCTTCTAGAAATTTTCAGTGACGAAAAAGGTTTGAAGACCGGAAAGATAAACAAATCGCTCCAAATTCAAAACAATCGCTTAGAAGTACAATAAAGAATCAAATTATGCAACATTTTCAAATTTCACGATAACAAACAAAAAAAAGCATGTATAACAACACTTTGTGAATTCCAATCCTCAAGTTGTCAACTTTTCCTCTCAAATGTCCACTCAATATGATTGCAGGGTCTCGTCTTACATATTATAAAAATTAAGTTCAAAATCTTCCTTGCCCCGTATAATTAATAGATAAGATAACCTTGTTTGTTTTTAAATGACCATAATATCTAGATTGTTAACTCATCTTTATAACGTATAGATCTCAGAACCCTCTTCTTATGTTTCGATCTTATTTCCATGCTCTTAATCAGGTGTAATTACTACTTAGCAGTAATGGATGAAAAATTCTACTACTATTACACAAAAACATTTACTGAACTCTCAAATCAAGCGATTAAGGTGGTTCCCTTCAAATCAACATTTCTTTACAACATAATGAAAAAAATATATGTCGTTTATTAAAAATCAAAAAATATTGTGGTATTTTTTAAAACTCCTATTGCCGACTTAGTTTTCGAGAAAAAAATTATTTTCAATCGTGTCGTTTTGCACTGTTTATATGTAC
>JAPYZR010002747.1:0-15921 GCA_030522945.1 Trichopria nigra
TCTTACCTATTCGAAAATTTTTCTGAAGAGGGTCCACACAGGGACCGAAACGTCAATATTTTGGTTTTTAGTCACAAGACTGCAAAGGAAGTATTTTTTTATTTTTCAATTTTTTGTATATCAAGAAGTTTTAAACCAAGTAACTATTTTATAGGCTTATTTTTTATCGCGAAACCAGCAGATCACAGTGACAATCCAAATTGAACTTATAATCTATAAAGCAACTATAGTGAAATAGTTCAACCTACATCGAATAATGGAATACAATCCTATTTAGTATAGATATTAATCTAAAGTAATCTGATATCGCGATTGTGTAACATCCGACTACCGTTGCTTATCGTAACCGTTGATTGCCGAGTTATCCAAATCGTTCATTTTTCGCTAGTCCATATATATAGATGATAATTTATCGATGTTTACAGAAAACAATGGGAAAAACTCGGTAAATGAAAAACTTTAGTTAACTTAATTCATTTGCTAATTAATGAAAAATATCCAATCAAATCAAATCAATATCGACCTATAGATAGTAAACCACATCGACTCAGCACCATAGTAAATCATCGATCAAAAAAAAAAACTCTTAATTCAATTGTTAACGAAAATAATATACCATTAAATTGCATATAGTATTTTGTATCAAACGTATTGTTATATTTAATTATAAAACTGACATATCTTTTCAATTTAAAGTTACAAGGTTTTTAGAAAGTCGGTGACCCAGAGGCGATTGATCACATTCACGAATGATCTATCCTCAATACAATCGGACCGAAATCCTATTTCCATTTCATACGTATATTAAACAATACATTGTAGATATTCATGTAGTTTAAAAAAAAAAAAACTTTTTAGCTAATTTGACTGCTACCTTCCATCTGCTAATTGTATATGTCGAATGTAAACCGTGTTTTTCTCCTCGTGATCTTGTCGTTACATCTCTTTATTAAAAATTAACATCTGCACAAAAAAAAATATTTTCAATTTTAAGCTAAGAATAAGACAAGAAAGTTTCTAAATTCGTAAAAAATTGCGGCACATGTGGCATACGTGAAGCCATTTTCCATGGTAAAATTCGTAAAACTCGACCCCGCAGTGCAACCGAGACGAAAAGGGAAAATAGATTCGAGCATCGGCACAGTTGTTGGAGAATTCTAAAGATCCGAGCTTTGCAATAGGGTCGCAGAAGTTGGAAATTAACATATCTAACTTTCAGTAAAGGGTGGAGGGGGCAGCGTAAATTCGAGAGAGTTACCGTGGCATATCGTCGGGCCTCGAAACTTCCGGCTGAACTCGAGTTGCCGAAGCCAATGGGGATCTTCACGACACTTGTCCTACCGCGTATCGACATTTCTCTTATTAAATGTCGTGGCTGCCTTTCACTCGACTGTTTTTCGTTTTTCTTTTTTTTTTAAGTTTTTCTGTTTTTCTATTTTATTTGTTTGTGAACGAACGTACGTGTAAACCTCTTGATAATAAAGTGACTGACATTTTGGGACAACGCGTCCGAGCAATCCGATAAAGGGGTTACAGAACAAATATTGAATTTTCTTCTATGGGAGAATTATTTTTCAACGATAACGATTTTTCAACTCGTATAATCCAATGTCAAATGCATCAGCCGAGTAATCCACGTGATTTGAAAACCAATGCGAAGGTAGGAATTGAGGGAACGCGACTATTTATACAGGGTGACCCATTTTAACTCGGACACCCAAATAACTCGAAACATCTCGTTTAAATGAAAAAATGTTTCAAACAAAAATTGTTGTATATAGGGGGGGCTGATTGAACTATAACCTTGACAATGACCTCGACCATTGTTTTTGGGGTTATTTCATGGTGAAAATGATTTTTTATTTAATGGGAACCACTACTTCTGATATCAAATTCGAGATGAGCAAAAAAATTTAACCCAAAACAAAAAATGACCTCGAGAATCATCACCTGTTATGATGGGTTGGTTCAGACAGATTTAGAGAAAATTACTTTAATCCCTAGCATTGCGTTTTATTACAAATCTCTACTTGACCTTGAAATAATCATGAACATATTGGTAAATAAATTGTAATCTTTTATTTAGATTCGGCTCTTTAGCAGTACAATTAAATCAATTAAAAAAAATATGTAAAAATTTCAAATACATCAAGATGGCGAAAAATTTGCAAATTTAATTTCACTTCATTGCAGTTGACACATTTATTATTTCGTTTCATTATATTAATCCATAATGCATATATTCATAATCAGGGTTAACAATCAATAGATAAGACATCAACGTCTTTGATGATTATTATTGATATTGATATTATTATTGATATTATGATTATTATAATATTGATATTATTGATAGTGACAAGATATACCTTATTCATATGTCATCAAAAATATCAACAATTTATTCATATACTTTATTAGACCTTTAACCGTGTATAATTAAAAATGTATCGAAATATTTACTAAAAATCGTCTTATTAAACAACCAACTACATTTTAATAAATGACGTCTTATGAATATAGACTGCTTGAATTGTGGCATTGAAGGGTCGCAATTCAAGGGCACTAATAGACGATCTAGAAACTATACTTGCGCATAAATTAATATTTAATAACGCGAAATATCTGCATTTTCAGAATAACTTAATAAATATTGAACTTTTATTAAGAAAAATGATATTTATTCATATAAATTAAAAACACAGAATCGATTGCGACCAGCTCAATGGGAAAAATTAAGACTGAAATCCGACGTATAGAAAAGGCGGTTGATAGTAACTTGGAAGAAGTCCAAATAATGACGGCACGTAATATCTAAGAACGATTAGGCGATCTATGATGCTTCGCCGAAACTACCATAAACGCTGGTATAACAGTTTGTCCTCTTTGTGCGCAAGTGACAAACGTCTGAAACCGTATCCATTAAAGAATTTACATAATAGACACAAAACATGCGATGACTCCGACATGAAAATACGTCTTGATACAAACAAAGCTAAAGACAATAAGAATTGTTTAAAATTAATTTTTTCATGATCGATTGTAGTTCCACTGATTAATTGTAGTAACCCAGTCAAACACAATGTAACAATTATGTAACATTAATGCAACATTGATTTAAGAAATAACCATGATATATTTCTAACCTAATTGTTATACTTGTTGTGCTTATTTTAGTTCGGCCCGACAATTTTTAAGAATGTTATTACTTTTAAAAGTCTGCGTTACTTATTGAAATTCTTTTAAACATATTTATGAAATCTCTTTCAAGATACAAGATCTTATTCCTTCTCTTATCTTATACGCGTTTTTTACTAGCTCAATTTATTTGCCATCGTGCCTTATATATAATTAATTACACTTTATTACAATTTAGAGCCGTTTTTTTTGTCAACTTAGAATGATGTCTATGCTTATGATGAAAAATGAAACCATAATCTTCCCCTTAGAAAGTCTGTTGGTAAATAACTTAACCTTTGAGACCGTTCGGACGATATACCTGCGCGATTTTCGTAACGAGACTGCGTCGTCACAAATTCTTGTGACGTTGAAAGTTTTAAACTTTTATTTTATTTTATTACAATTTACTATTTTTTACGCATTGTTCAGAAAATTTGTCCATTTAAATGAAGAAAAACCTCCATTGTTCAGCAAGCAACTGTCGCGAGAAAAACGTAATTTTGTTAAACGTCCTGGATTTTCGAAGGGCTGCAGGAAGCGGCAGGAGTTAAGTGTGACCAGAGTGTGTCGGTTTAATAGAGTGATTAATTCGAAAAATAAATTCGTGTTATTTATCCTTTTCCAGGGCGGGTATTCTGTTCTGTTTTAGTCGTGAAACGGAAACGGAGAGACGGTATATAGACATAAGATTTCTCTGCCTGATATAATACAAACTTCGCAATTAGACGGTTTTCGAAACCTGAATTAATTCGTCATATATACAGGGTGACCCATTTTAAGTGGAAACAACGATTTAATAAAAAAATGTTTAAAACAAAAATTGTTGGATAGGAAGGGGCTGATTGGATTGCAACCTTGACAATGACCTTGACCTTCGTTTTCAACGTTATTTGAAGGTCTACTTTTAATTTTCAAATAGAAACCCATATTTTTCATCTCGGATATTGAAGCAAGGTCCTCATCGAAGCAGAAAGCCGAAATATCTTGATTTTTCTAGAATAGTTTTTTGAGAAAAATTTTTGTTTATCGAGGGCAGACTAAACCATGATCCTGACAATGTCCTTGCACCTATATTTTAATGATCATTTCAAGGTGAAGTAAGGATTTTTATAGTGTATAGGGGCCCAGACAGTTAAGGCAAGATAGTTACGTTACCAAGTATTCCTTAAGCAACAGTTCTTGGTTAAATCCCCATTTGATCTTGAAATGATCATGAATATATGGGTTCATGATTTATTCTCCCCTCGACATCCAACAATTATTAACACGAAAGTTAAGGGTGAAAATTGTCCATAGAGGTAATTTCAAAGACAAATTCTTAATCGACGCAGAAAGCCAAAAAATCTTGATTTTCTATAGGATAATATTTTTGAGAAAAATTGTTCGATGTCGAGGGGAGAATAAATCATGAACCCATATATTCATGATCATTTCAAGATGAAATGGGGATTTTAACCAAGAACTGTTGCTTAAGGAATACTTGGTAACGTATTCCTTCGTAATGAAAATACGGGTTCAAGGACATTGTCAGGATCACGGTTTAGTCTCCCCACGATATACAGAAATTTTTCTCAAAAAAACTATTCTAGAAAAATCAAGATTTGGTCGTAAAATTTTGCGCTCTTTCAAAATCCAGGATCAAAAATACGGGTTTCTATTTGTAAATTAAAAGTACACCTTCAAATAACCTTGAAATGGAAGTCAAGGTTATTGTCAAGATTGTAGTTCAATCAGCCCCTCCATATTCAATAATTTTGTTTTAAACATTTTGTTATGAAATCACTACGTTTCCCCTTGTAGAAATTTACTACTGAATGCATTAGTGTCACTACTAAAAACTATAGTAGCGCGCTGTAATTCCACTGGCAGTTTTCAGTAATAAGTTAAGTACTAAATATCTACAAGAGTCCAGTTACTTGGTTGTCTAAGTTAAAATGGGTGTATGTATATATAGTCTTTTGATATTATGACACAAAGTCACGCGCTTTATTGTCAGATCGTGTTGAAGGGACAAATAAATAAAATGTCCATCATTTGAAAATAAAGATCCAATTGTTTGGTTGCCTTGAAGATCCCGAAGAGATTGCGACTTCTAAAGCATTTTTATGGTGGCGGAGCTAAATTTTTGAAAATGTATACTCTAGATTCGAGATTTTCATAAGGGACCTAAGCTTCGTCTTTAAGGCTCGAAGTCTGGGAGTCATCACGTAATGTTATGAGAGCGAAAAAAAGTCATACGTGATACAGTTCACTACAATTAATAATCGTGCAAACATAAGTAAAATTAATAATAAATAAGTTCATAATACAAAAATTACGACAGTGTACACCGCAAAATCTCTAATAATTATTGCTGAAATGAAACGAAACATGCCCCAAGGGTTGTTGTAACCCCTTAAGACAAGAAATCCCCATCGACGCTTCCAGTCATGCCCAGAAATCGCCCGCTATATATACCTCGATCCTTCAAAATGAAGTTCCACGATTGAATCTCTCAGCCGAGATATGAGCAACATCCAGGGGGACTTCACAACAAATATTATACCCGATCCGAATCGGCAAAACCGGGAGCACTCGTTTAGCTCGAAATAAATTGCCTCGCGAAAAATCGAAGGAGACAGCTTGCACGAACGTATTTTTCATCTCGATCGCGACGGCGGGTGGCGGCACTCCGATAGGAAGTACATAAACTATTGGACCGGAAAAGCGACCCAATGGCCATTGTGCTATATACGTAATGTATATAACGCATCACGTGGGAATCGGTGAGCCGGCGGCCGCGTACACGTACAGTACCAAACGAAAGCTGTTGCAGAAACGATAAATACGACCGCAGGTTAGCGAGAACGAGATGCAGTATTTTCGATGGTCCTAGAGATTCCGTCCGAATCCCGCTAGTTGCACATTGCACAAAAGCACATTCCTGCACGTATGTAAATGGAAACTCGTTTCCCTGATGCAAAATGTAATTCGCAAAACGGACAGATGCATTACATCGCGAATGGGTCAGCGACAAAATGTTCGAATGACTCGACTTTCACGATTTGCAAAAGCATCAGTTTTAATTGTCTTTTCGATCAAACTTATTGCAAAATTTCTAGTTTAACATAATTACCATATACCACTTAGCTGGTAGTAAAGGTACATTTGTATATACTGCAGCAGCGAAGTGGCGTAGTCATGATGATTTTATGAGTAATTAGTTTGTTTATTGTATTGTACATTTTGACTACATCATATTTTTGAAGTCATTAACTTTATGTCATTTTTTAATAGATTTTTTGGCAGTACCATGGTTAGACAATCTTATGGTTAATATATTATATCAAATTTAAACAATGTCTCAATATAAAAAGGACCACGCATTCAAATAACTAAAGGGAAGAATGATTGATGGACTTGTCATTGAGTAATAAAGCACGTCTACGAAAGCTGAGTTATCCTGTGAATTTAATAGGTAAGATTGTATATAAAACAAGTTTTAATTAACACACATTACACTGAACATTTTACGCCGAATGTCACCAATTCGTTATTGGACATATTTGTTATATTTTACAGCTGACAATTATATTGTTATTTTTTTCATCTATTTTACTGCGTTACTCTCAATATTTACTCAAATTTTATACAAAAATTTCCTATTAATATTTTCGATAATTGAAGATTATCGACGAAAACCGATGAAAATTGCAAAAAAAAAATGCAGGGAAGATTATTTTCATCAACGAATATAAAATGTAATGGAAAGTAATCTAACGAAAAGAACAAAGAAAAAACAAACCTACTTGTTTGTAACTTTTGAAAGCGGGCGCAACTGTGCTTCCGTAAAAAAAATTTAAACGAATGAACGCAAGGACGAAAACATCCCAGGTGTGCGGGGAATGATGCTCAAAAACCCAAGTACTTCTTTTATTTATGTATGACTTTTCGATTTAAAGGGTCCATTGCGTGCCCGTAATAGTAACATCAAAAATTCTCATCGCAATAAAAATTACAACAAAATTTTTGTTTAGTTTTTCGAGAAAATGGCGCAGCGTAAAATGCTTCGTGCCGTGCTTTGTGTAACAATTTTTTAACGACTTTTTTTCGTGATAAATAATAAAATAATATTGGAATTGTAACAGATAATCCTAATTTATAATGGTTATAATGGGATCATAAAGGAATCCGAACTTGACATTGTCATGTAAACTCGTATGCATACAAAAATATATAAATATCATAAATTACATTTAATATAAATTACAATGGAAGCTAACACAATATTCCGTTTTATATATATGTATATCAATACAATTAATTTGAACCACGAGGCACATACAATTATTCCGTTACAGGATATAACTATTGCGAGTTATTACTTATTGTCTTACTCATTCTTTCATTATTAAATATTTATTGCAATGTTTACTACAATATTTGGGGCTAATTTATTAGACATTTTGAGGTTTTAAACTTAAGCATTTTATTTCAAAATAGGTATATGTATAACTACAATATCCTTCTTTATTCATTTCGATATCTTTATACGTCTTCAAGTTAAGATTTTTTCGTGTCAACAAATGATTACATTTTTGAAATAAAAATTATAAATGAAAAATTTTTATCATTTTATAATTAGTATCTAAAAATAAAGGTTACACATTCATGATTTTTTCAGATTTTTCGTAGCCCTTTAAAGCTAAAAAAACGTCAGGACGAAAATGACCCAGGTGGACAGGGTAAAAAAAGGTGATAAAAAAAACCAAATCCAAATGAAAAAGAACGAAGTTTAGATCGTATATTAAAACATAAAAGTAGTAAAAAATAAAATAGACGGAAAAAATAATAAATTAAAATTTAGAAAACATTCGAAATTCATCAAATGAATTATAACTGTAGTATATAACCAGACGAAAATTGGTAAACACAAAAATAGACAGATGCAAATAATCGAATTAAATGAAAGAAGAAACGAACTATTATATATATACACTTCGTCAACAATTATTTAATTATAGTAGACTAACATTTTTACCAGCATATATAATACATTTCTAAAGTTGCCATCATAGTCTTTTTTATGCCTTAATAGGGGATGTATCAGAAAACCTGAACGGAACTTGATTTCAGGAATGAATATTTATGATATCTTTTAGGGAATCCCGACACAATTCCCACGCAGAAAGGCAACCAAATATAAAAAATGCCTAAAATTCTAAAAACAATAACAATAAGTTAATAAAAGATTAAACGCACCATTGCCTCAAACAAAGATTAACAGACATTTATAAGTTGAAAAACTACGTAACGAGAACCAGTAAAGATATAACGATGGCAGGCTATAGAAAAAAAAAACACACAATAACAATGAAAAATTAATTTTTTATAAAATGTACATTACATTTATTGATGAAAATATATTGACGAAAAAGCTGAAAATACTGGAAAATTATTGTAATTGAAATAAAATCATAATCGCCTATAAAATAAACATGAAATCATATACGTATTGGACACTAATTACGTACGCGATATCATGTCAATCTGTAATTAACATAAAGGACAAATAAGAATAAAAGGATGAATGCCACTTACGAAATTAATGATCGTTATCAACAATCAAATCTCAATCTCATGTTGAGAATCGTGTCATCTCAATCTGACGATAAGAAAAAGTTGCTTATTTCATATGTTACTTTCACGCTACTATAATTTGATAATTATTATTTTATCATTTGCCAATTAGCAATCGTACATTGTTATGCGCAAATACATTGTTATCATTCTGTATACGTACCGTAATCATTATTTCAGTAATGACAATGTTATCGTCTTTGCTGAACCGGTAATTTCAGCAAATAATAAATTACGAGTCGGAGGGATCGATCCGAACAACGCATAGCTACGGGTTTGTTTTTGATCCGATGACTGTGTAAACCGAAGTGGGTCACAGTGGCCTAATGTAGGGTAAAGGGCGTCACAAGAGCGGATAACTAATAAAACTACTCGTTCATAATTAACACGAATGAACTATATACTTCGTCGATAAAAATTAATTCGGCAATGTCGTGAAATAATTCAGTTTCACGGACGCAGTCGCGAATTTTTCGCTTCGTCGATCGCGAGCATTAAAAAAAATTATCGAAGATTCTTGCTAGCGCATCGTCCGCTGTCCCGGAAACGACTTTATGGAATGTCGTCGCCTCGATGCACTCAGCGCCTATATAATAGTTCCGGTGCAAATGGAAATGGAGAACAATCGAACTAAGTTTAACGAGGCTTCTATAGCTGCGATATTGGCTGCACTGTTCGTGAAAGTCTTTCCCGATTCTAGAGGGAAATATTAAATTTTCATCCGATCACGTCGTATACATACTAATGGGTACTCGAGTAGAACATTCTTTAATTCCTAATTTTCATTAGTCGACATTCAGGAAGATTAAGTGCTGAACTTTATACGTCTCTACAAGATCTGGTGCCATTGGACGTTGTGGAAAGGGTAATCGCTAATTATCTCAGTGGTTCCCTATTTACTCCCTCTCTCTATAATAAATTCAGTGTTTTTAATCGCCATTTAAAGGATGTTTTGCCGTACTTATAGAAATTCTCGAATATCCATATTGCAGGTGATAAGAATCGTCAATAAACGAAATTTGCCATTATATCAGAAAAGTAGTAAGAAATAAAAAATGTACTGCTAGTACATGTATTTCGACCTTACCGTTTGGTTGGTTCGAAGTATTGAATTTGGTCACACGACAAATCAAATGTCCACATTTCAGATTATAAAAATTATTTCCTGGATCTTGTACGAACGTACGTACGTAATTAATACGTACGTTAATTAATACTGTGGATGTATTAACTCAACATTACGCGCCATTTAGATTAAGTACACACATTAAGAACGAAAACAAATCGTAATAATGGATAATTTGATGAAAATTAATACTACAATCGTTTGAAATGTATATCGTACAAAGTGGATATTATTTTCATCTCAATGGGTGCATGTACATGGTATTAATCGTAATCAAACCAATTCTAATAGTGTTTAATGGTAGCAAGGAAATAACAGTCATTATATCTGATATCTGCATATAATGATGATGTTATAGTCATCGTAAATAATTAAAAAAAAATAAAATCTATTGTATATGCCCATTAATGACACATGTATACAATGATAATCAATAATGTCAATATATAAAAAGTCTTAAGAACAACGGGGATAAATGAAGAATTTGTTTCTATTTAGTTTTAATTGTGTGATCATCAGTTCAAGATTCGCGCATTCATTTTTATAACAATTGAATAATATAGTGCCTTTTAAGCAGAAGCGTTTTCATCGTATCCAAGTATAAATATCTGATAATGACTGCGACTGCTTTACCTCCCTCGTACTTCTTTGACACGTGTATAATAATTTCCTTCTCTGTACATCTGCCTTTCTCGCACGAGAATAAAAGTTGAAGAGATTCGAGCAAAAAAGAAACTTAATTGGGAAGGGAAAAGGCCCCACTGACGACAATGCTCTCTAGGTACAAAGTTTTCAACAATGGCTTCGAAAGTCCTCGAAACAAAATTCCAAGTGGTAAGTTACGGGGCACAGATGTATATATACATATATATATATATCTAAGCACGAAAAGCTCCCGTCTTGTATCAATCGTTCCACGAAAGCGACGGGGAAAACTCGGAAGCTCTCTTTTTATATATTTCCGTCTCTAATGTCTCTATATTTCTTCACCTCACGCGTTTTCCACCACAACGCTGGTCGACACGATCTATACTCGTGCTTTTTACTGGTGTCTGTGACGAACTCGCTAACGAAGGGATGGCCAGCCGGGGGGGGGGGGGGGGTGAAAAGGGCCTGAAGATCGATTCCGAAGTACTCCTTGAAATGGCTAGCACCACAATTTTACTACTTCCGCCAGCCTTTAGTGCGATTTATACATTGGAACATCAGAGAATTTTCAAAAAATCTATTAAACCCGGAGAAAATTTGAACTTCGAAAAGTACTTATACTAAACCAGATCCGTTTATTTATGGGAATTACATTTATATGGTTCAGTTATTATCAATTTCAGATTATATCTACAACTACATCAGCATAAATTTTAGACAAATGATACTCGAATGTTGAAAATGCTGAAATTGGATAGAAATTGACATTAACTTATTGAACCTTCATGTTAATAAAAATATAACACGTAGAAACTGTACATTATTGTGTCTGAAACGTTCCATCGTGACAAGGAATAAATTAAACATCTCGAGAACATTTATAATAAGCAGTTATTGTGTAACTACATTTATATATATTGTATTATTCGTATATATTTCACATATAAAAATATAATGTACTTGATGTTATAGAATGTTATTGTATCATGAAAACAGCCCCCGAAATATTGCAATTTATCCAAGGTAGTTTGGCACTTCACAAAAAGGTTACAATGTAATCTTCATAGAAATGTTTCGCACTCCATGTTCCTGAAACGTGTCAAAATTACTATGACACAAAAAAATATAACTGAAAGGTTACTACGTTACTTTAAAGAAGTATTGCATAACATGTTTTGGGAATGTATATATTACAAAATTTTCTTAATTACGACATCTGCAACGTTACAATTTGTATTATTTACGCACTAGTATAATAATGTGACTATTTCTCTCAATTGTTATTTGTTTCGCCGATTCTGCAATTTTAAATTACACTGAAAAAATTATACAAAAGAATTCTTGGACTCAAAACCTACTAATCTCATGAAACATACATTTTTATCGATTAATCTATGCATGAAATCACACATCTTCAAAGAAATAAGACAATCTTCAAAGTATTCAAATTAAACAACTTTTTTTCAAAATAAAATGAAAGAAATTCAACACGGCAATGGAAATCCCCTTTCGAGCAAAGTTTAAATGATCAAAGCAATAAAGGAAATTGTCAAAGGACGCCGAATGAAAGAAGTCTACTATCCCGGAATTATTGGAAAAAAAATTAATCAAGACAATCGTAATGAATGAAAGATGAAGAAATGTTAATAATCCTTTAGAATTGATCGAAATGATAAATTTTCGTAATATTGTCTTTGTTTAAGAAAAGGCCTAGTTGAAAATCCGATCTAAAAATTAGTCTGAATTCTCATATCTAAAAAATTACTTAACGGTGCTGACACATATATATAATGTCGATGAAAATCAATCTAGATTCAAGCTGGTTTGAACCGTGATTTTCTCTGAAATAGATAGGAATAATATTCTTGGTGGAAACCAGCCAGGTTAGTCGTCCTAAATCCGACAAAGTAGATTCGAGAAATCATCATTCAGAATCCATGTTTGGGTATAAATAGATTCTAGTCATAATTTCCACCGAACAATCCAACAACGTAAACTCTAAAAGGACGCAGATTTTAAAAATAGTAACTGATAAATCTTCATGTATCAATTTTTAAAAACACGCAAAATAAAATAATCAATGGATATGAAATAGAATAAAATCAATAACGATTATCACTATTATCATAAACATAACCGAAGAAAAATCCTCAAATAAAAAAGTCATGTAGTGCATCTCGTAAATGTCGAAGACATTGTCGTTGGAATAGCATGATGGCCTATTGGCCGACGATAAGAATGAGGCTCGAAGCACATGGTCGTTCTGTAATTCGGTTAGCTCGTTTTTTTTTTATTGGCAAAAGTGAAAGGCTCGAATCATCGAGCACATGCCGCGAGTAGGGGGTCGACATTGTTTTATGGACAATGTTCCGAAAAAATAAGTAACTTAATGATGAATTAAACACGGGCGCAAAAGTATGAAGGGCAAAGTATCAATATTTACTTGTTGTCAAATAGAAAATAATAAAATACATTGAAATCGTAAAAGATACAGATATCGAAAATTTCAAATTAAAATTTTGTAGGCACTTTGCGACACACACAATACTCAAGAATTTCAACAGATTTTATTAACTTTAAAGTCTAAGCAGGGTAACAAAACTTTGTTAAATGTTTATTTGCATGAACATTCTGTCATTGGATTTTATTAAAATATATAAATTAATTGATTAATTAAAATATATATTCATTTATTAATAAGCTGACTTGAATCAACAATTTCAAAACGTTGTGTAAAGCTCAAAAACAGATTTTATTTTTTCTGATATACATATTGTAAATACCATCACAGCCCTTATGTAGCACCCAACATTAGGTTAAGTAAAATTGTGGTAAGGTTCGGTGCAGTTAGGGAGGCAATTGAGAAAATCCTTTGTACTTATAATATTTAAAAAATATTTAAAATAAGTAGAAATCTTATTATATAGTGAAAAAAGAGTATTGTTGGAAGGACCATACTAGAACCAACCATGGAAATTTTCGTGTCAATTATAGTATGGATGTCCTAACAATACTTTTTGTGAAATTAAAGGTATTTACGGTGTAGCTTCATACTTTTGTAATTTACATTTCTTATTACAGATTAAAAATCATCAATTTTCCCCTCCCTCTTCATCCGTTCCCTATTTAACTATTAGGTTACACATAGAAAACTGTATACATTTATTTTAAGTTAAATTGAAATCTAAACTTCTTGGTTATATTTTAATAAATTTGTTTAGAGCTTAACACTAAATATATTTAAAGTTTTCAAAAATTTAAAAGACAAAAGAAATAAAAAATAAATAAAGAAGTTGAAAATTCATTTTGGAATACAACAATTAATTAATCAATGAAAGATTGGCAAAATGAAAAACATTTTATGATTAAATGATTAAATTTCGCCAAAGTGCTCAAATGTCATAAAGCTTTTGGCCTCCCGTACTTATATTAGTCAAATATCCCGATAGAAAATAAATCATCAATATCATATCTCGTCGTAAGATACACCAGCGATTTTTTACCTTGTCCGAAAAATATCTGGCACGCTTTTGCATAAGAATGAGGATGCCGTATTTCTGTTTACACGATTTGATGCCAAGTCAGACGTATGTAGCTTTAGGTCCGAAATCATAGAAAATCTTAATCAAATCAAGGAAAAATATGTTTTTCTCGCGCGACAACACCGAAGATCTATCGCCAATGTAAACATACATCCCTGCAGGGAGTCAGCAATCATTTTCATAAAATCTATTTTTGGTCGGTTTCAGATATGTTTTGATGTTGACCAGTTATTTTTAACTCGCAACTGCAGGATTGGACGTTTTTTACGAAAACTTTGTTTTTCCATGTAGGACAACAAACTTTTCATTTTAGAAATTGTTGGACGACGAGTTCACAAATGACAAAATTCTTTTTAAAAATTTGAAATTTCAACGAAATTAAAACGGATAATTTATGAAGATCAAATTACTTCAGTCAAAAAATAAATAAAAAAGTAGGATTTCTATGTGCAATTTAAATGTATGTTCCTTTTGAAATCATTTTCCTTGTATACTTTTAAGAACTATATCACTAAAGAATTGGTCGGTTTCTTTTTTATCCATGACTAGTGAACTGAAAAGACATTTATTAACACTTATTCATCATTTTCAGAATTTGATGTGTTTTCTTGTATCGGTTCAAAACAAATTAATCGTATTTTTCGTAAAAAAGAGTACATGTTCTATATGCTTTCATCAGAAAATTATAACAAAATCAGAACCACAATTTACGTAATTGCATCTTATAAGGCAATAGTGAGTAATGTCGACCTCGTTTCATCCTAGAGACTGCGTCGTTGATTATTCCCCAGGAATAAATGTGCAGGAAACTGTGCTTCTCTCGTATAGCGATAAAATTGCGTGATAATAATTATCGAAAAATAGTGATTATATACTTATGTGTGAAATATGAAAGACGTGGATGATAGAATTCTGAACAAAAAAGTATTCTTTTACAATTTCGTTACACAAAACAAAATAAATTTTTACGGAACAAATGAAAGGTTCTTTTTTTATCATAACAAACAAAACATCAATTTACAAAAATATAGCATCTACAAAAATAACATCACATTTGTATTAGTTCAGTAAGATTTGTCGTTCGAAATTCGTGACTAGGAAAGTCACATTTTTTATTGATATTCATTTTGTTAATTTCCTAAAAATATTCTGTCTTTAATAAATAGTCTCAATTAAAATATTATTTTAATGAATAAAATTTTCTTTAATTTATTTTGTTTTATTTTAATGGAATTGTATTCCAAAGTCTGCGCGGATGAGGAAGGGGTGAGTAAAAACGAGAGCAGGATCTACAGGGTTCTTCAAATATAGGTCTAATATGCCTCAGGTTGTGAACCAGGTTACGAGTCGAAAAGAGAGAGAGAGGAAATAGGAGATGCATTGAAAAGGTTATGTTTAATTTTTTATACAAAGTTGAGGTCGTGTATGTAGTGAGGATAAACAGAGAAGTTGGAACTGACTGAACAAATGATGATAATTGTGGTCAAAGAACACGAGTAGAAATTTGTTCAGGCTGCCTGAATTTTGATCAGGGCCTGATCCGGCAATGATGTCGCATGCCTGATCAGGTATGCCTGTTCACTACAGCGGATCATGTCCTGATCATGAAATTATAAGACGTGCCTTAGTCGTTAATGCCTTATCAGGACCCGTTCAGGAAATGATGAAGAGTGCATGATCAGATGTTCATAAATAAAATTAGCAAATGACTTCCCTAGTAGAAATCAGTTTGTAAATATCCGGGCGTAAGCTTGGCCCTGACTCGCGCCTGGATATCTATCAAGGCGCGAGTCAGGACCCAGATCG
>JAPYZR010002748.1:0-21973 GCA_030522945.1 Trichopria nigra
GTCCCCCTACAACTCGGGCCCTAAGTCGCTCCCCGCATTCTGGCTAAGACGCCATATTTTCGAAAACAAACCAACTATTGCACTATACGCGCGAACATTAAAAATATAATCAGATAGCCTTGCTATTACCTGAACTAAATCAGTGGATTCGTCCAGTAACAGAAGAAGTATTGAGATTTCAAAAATAGAATGGGGAAACATTGAAAATTATTCACAATCAAAAAGAAATGAATACTTCTGAATGTATTTCCATTGTTCGCAATTCTATTTTTGAAATCACAGTACTTCTTAATTTACTGGGAGGTTAATTTGACCTCTATTTAATCCTTGGGGGTCATTTTGACCCTCGACCTTGATACAAATGAATGTATGAATGTAAATGCTTAATTTGTGGCAATGTTTAAAATTGTTGTACAGTTAATATTTAAAGTGGTTAAATAATTATATATAGATAAGACTACATAATATCTCAAGTAGAATACAAGACCTCTGGATTACTTTTAGTACATAGAGGCCAGAAAAATTGGGCAGAAACTGTTGTCTTTTTCTTCTAGGGATGCCTATTGCATCTTCTTTGCATTTAACGTGTTTAAGTAAAATATTACATTATGAATTGGAACAAATTACAGAATGCTGAGTATATATAGGTCCGCTGTCACTGAACAATTTTCATAAACTTATTTAAAACGGTTTAAAATTCAAAAAACACTTGTATAATATAAATACACGAATATTTCAAATGTTCTATATTACGTCGTTACGTACATTTCAATACCTAATCAACCATATAAACATAAATAATCCACTACATGTATTAATAAATCGAAGAGTATTATAAATATTTATTTGCGTGCATAAATTATTTATAACTTATCAAACGTCATGACGTTTTGTTATATGTTAAAACCTGCTAAAATTATATTATTATAATTATTATTATTATTGTTTTTTTTTTTTTTTTATTAATGATATTGTTTGAAATTTTTTAATACTGATCAATTATGTCTTTTCAGGGTATTACGCTCAAAATGAACGAAGATGGAAAATGCATTGTCGCGAGAATTATGCACGGCGGCATGATACACAGGCAAGCGACATTGCATGTCGGTGATGAGATTAGAGAAATAAATGGGATTCCTGTAGCCAATCAGTCGGTTAACGCCTTGCAAAAAATTCTAGTGAGTACCTATCGATTACCAGTGCAATGTTTTCAGTGTAAAATACAACCTGCGACCTTCCAATTTCTCCAAAATTGTTAAAATATTCAGAATAATTATTTTCTGAGATAATTCATTTTCAAATTAATTCTTGTTTAAAAATAATATGATTGTATTTTGATATTTATAGATTGATATAAATATACAAGCGATACAAATAGTTTGGTAAAAATCATATGATTACAAAAATTGTATAAAAAATATACTTCTTTTTGAATGTGAATTTGCAAAAAAAAATAAATTTCATCAAGTTATATATAATATCAATCGCACTAAGCTTCAGTTCATTTAGAATATTATAAAGGTCACTGAAATAACCTATATTTTCAGATTTTTTTTTAAGTTTTACTTTAAGTGCCTTTTTGCATTCATTAGAATTTTGATACGCGAGTAAAGTTAACGTTCCTATTTCGACTCATAATTGTATTAATAAATTTCACCGACAAATCCAGGTTTGTATAAAACCAAAAAAAGTGGGACTATCATTATAAGCATCGAACATAGACTCGCATAGATGAAGTGAGCCTTCTTCTTCCTCGTGAGATACGTTTCCAATGAGAGTAAGAGAGATATTCTTATGAAATGTGCTATCGTTGTCCATGATCTCCCCAATCCCATCATCCCTATACGCTTAGGACTTCTATGTTCGTCTATATTCGTTGTTAAAAGTTAATAGGATTTACACAATAAGTCACCGATAGATTATAATTAGTAATTTATTGATGTTCCAATATGTTATTTGAAGCTATACTTAAGCTTGATAAATAAAGAAATTCGGACATGAATAAAAATTATGAGATATATTATATATTAATTTCAATAACCAAAGACAACAATGCTTAATTTTTAGTTCTGAATTTTTCTCTAAAGATTATTAATTGTCTCTGGCCAGTTCTTTATTTGTAAGCACAGGGAAGCCTGAGAGAAGCGAACATGAAAAGTCACTTAGACTGATAATTGAAATTTATAGAATTATTCGCTGCATTTTGGCCGCAATAAATAATAAATCAAAGGAATTCAAAGCAATATGACTTAATAGCTTACGTAAACTTAAAACAGCTTTGCAGAATCTATAATGGACAGTTGAAGGTACTTTTATCGTCAATTTTATCCAAAGTTTCGGACGACTCGAAAAGTTTGAATTGGTCAATCACGTCCCTACGTTCGTTTCTCCAGGGCTTGTCCCGGTATATTGAGTAGCGTTACAGGGAACTCCTGGTAAACTTGATATTGTCTGTTTCAGCGAGAAGCTCGAGGATCGGTAACGTTCAAGATAGTCCCGTCGTACAGGAGCGCGCCGCCTCCCTGCGAGGTACAAGTAAGACCCGATATCCAAGCATACTCCCAACCCCACACAACCACTTTCACCACCACAGATACCACCACCGCCTTAGAATCCACTTCGACAATGTCAGCCTCCGGTACCGCGTCCGGTGCTTTAACGAGTCAGACAAAATCGGTCAAGACGCAGACTTCAAAGGAGAAAGCCCCAAAATCGCAAAAGACATCTAAATTCAAACTAGGCGGTTCCTCGTCGTCCGACAATACGCCACGCCGTCGCCTGAATCCCCTTTTTGTTCTCCGCTCGCGAAAGTCCAAGTCCTAATTTCTTTAAAAGTATATATATATTTAATGCGGAAATGATTTTCACTTTGATTACCGACCGATGGTCAGCGTTGCTATGAAGGCGCGCGATATTAAAATTTTAATATTTCACTCGCCCACCCACTAATTGTTGTATTTTGCGATGAGCGATCTCCGAAAGCAGTGGATAATTGCGAGCTTTCTGCACTGTCGACGCCTCCACTGATTGAAAATCCGAGGATTCTTTTCTAGTCGGACATGATTAGCCATATTATTGAAAAGTTATCTTGATTGGAATGCATATTTAATGGATTCGATATAGAAAGTAGTGGGACTTTTAGAAATATATGAGGTTTCGTACAAGAGTTTTTTTTTACCATTTCTTACACATTGTACACATGCGTACTGCTGCTAATTGCTAGATCACTGTACTATGTAACTATGTACCGGATGTAACGAACAACCACGTAACACTAGCAATTAGCAGTAATACTTTTCAGGTACTGCGCAGAAAACATCCTTTTAAAAGTACGACTTTTAAAAGTTAAAGTTAATGAATAAAAAAGTTAGCATAGTTAAGTTAACAATTGACTTATTAACTTGAATATATATATATGAAATATAACGTTAACTAAATAAAGTCAAGTTAGTTGACAAAACCAGAATTAATTAATCTATCACTAATTGAAAACGAAATATAACTTGATTCTTCATTCTGATTTAATTCATTGCAATTTAATTAGTAAATATTTAAAATTTGGTTATTTTTAGACAAGGTTAGGTAAAAAAACTGAATTATATTACTTTAACGCAGTTAATGTGAGCCTAACATTTGCAAACTGCGCACTACCCAATCCTGCTTATGAGTATTTTGAATATCTGCTCTTCTTTTGAAGAACAAATTTTAATTCGAATTAAGATAGAATTTATTTATTTAGTCCTACAACAAGAGTAAAGTTTTTTCTGCGCAGTACTTATATACTTGTTTTCCTTGATTTTTTCACCATAATAAAAAGTCGAAAATTGAGGATTTTCCAATCAGTCTACAACTATGAAGTTAATGGATATTTTCTATTGATTTTTTATGTACATTATGTTTTCAGAGTTTTTTTTTTCTTTGTTCAGATTAATCATGCAGATGTGCATATTACATCTATATTCTAGTCCAGATATGCTGTGCGTAAAATTCTGAGTAACAGACTTTAATGTTTTTACTAATTAGCAAAGTCAATTTGGCTTATTTTTAAATATTTATAAACTGTAAAATGTTCATATGCATACTTTCTAATACGATTAATCTTTCAGTAACATTAAAAAGCATATTCTAAAATATTAATAAAAACTATTATAAGCTATTAATTAAAAACAGCTTGATATAAACACACGACATACAAATGATTTAATTGCACGAATGAAGTTTAACAATTTTGAATTTAATTTTATTAATCTACTAATACTATGTATGTATATTAAAATTTACACTTAATATTTGCTTTAATAACGATTGAATTACTAATAAAAAAAGGTATGATCAACTACTCCACAAATATTTTCCAGTTGAAAACTACAACATTTAATGCATACATTACCCAAGTACATCTTGAAATTCAGCTGGAGAGCTTGCAAAGCTGATTTAACGTTTTTTACTTGTGGGCAGGCACCAAAAAGAATCGCATGAAGCTTTTACAAGCTGTTTCGTGTATATACATATACGAAATTCATATATGCGTGTATAGTATCACGATCCACCGCGTTTCACCCTCCGCCCTTAACCGCGAAATTGGTTGTTTTACGTGTATATACTCGCTCGCACATCGTTCTTCTCGCCGTCATTCAGTGGGGTCTTGGCTGAATCGTTGCATCTTAATGGGTAAGGGCAAAGTTTTAGGATTAGCCAACTTTCCACGGTACGTCAAAGCTCGAAGAGCCCATAGTAGCTGTAGGCTTGGTAAATAAGCGCGGGACGCGAGAGTTGACTAGAGATTGGTCGAAGTAGGTCAGTAGAGTTTAATTATGACAGAAGATTACGTTTCAGCTTCGAAGCTTTGTGCGGGCGTACTTTACGCGGTCTGAATTACGTCGTGTTTAACACATATATCCAGTCCAGCACTAACGCAACTAAATTTGCAGGTACTAACATTTTCAGTGAGCCATCGGCGATACCATTCGGTTTGGTTCTTTTCGATTCGTCCTTCTTTTCAGTCCTTTGATTACATCTCTGCGAGTTGAAACACTTTATCGCTTCAAGGATGCAATTATACCTCTTAAACTAATTTGGTGAAGTTAATCGTAATGATTATATCATTTCCATGCAATATATGTTACATTTGAATCGACATCGTACCGTCGGTTTGCAGCAGCACGTTTGTGCGATGTATTCCGCATATAGGAGGAAATCGAAATCCTTCGTTTTAAATGTAACCCAGTATATAATCGTGAATGAATCATCCCCAACCGCAGTGTCTAACTTGTGTGCAAAATTGCGTACGGTGGGTACCACCGAGGCGTAAAATCGATTTTCTCCCTTATCCACCAAATCCTGAATAAACCATTCGATTTCTACGTACATCCACCTACACAATAGTACTCGTTCGATTATACAATAGAGTAGTGGAAAAATTTCAGGAAAATGCTAAATTAAAGTTATTATTTTCTATTTCATATATATCAGTTATTATTATAATAATTTTATTAAATATTATATGGCATTTAATTCAATACTATATAACAAAGATAATAAGAATAATAATAAAAAAAAAAGTCTTAAAAATATACATTAAACAAATGTTGGTGAAGACGAGTAGTGCCCTGATATTATAATCTCAGGTAACATCCGTAGTAATTCAGACAAAAGTAATCATTAAATATTCTTAATACAATGTAACAGATACATTTAATACATATAATAGATAATGCAAATTGTAAATATAAGTATACTAAAAATATTGCTGTTGAAATTATATTACGATGGAATAGCAGAAGGAGTCGAGTAAAGTGGACAAACCAAACAACCGAACTGAAAAATGTCATGATTATTACCATCTTGGATATAATGGTTTCATTTTTTAAATTGGCATATCCGTTCTATCAAGGCCATGAACAAGCTAGATCTGATATATCCAACTACATGACAGACTAGTAAGGAAGGAGTTATATATATGACCACTTCATTTGACTTCCTAGATATATAGAATACCTTTGCAGAATTATTATTAAGAAAGAAACAAAATTGATATTGAATGTTATAAATGTTATGTAAGATCATTCGAGAGATTTAAATACATTTGGTTAATTATATACTTTTTATAAAAGAAGAACAAAAAGAAAAAAAAAAAAAAAAAAAAAAAAAAAAAAAAAAAAAAAAAAAAAAAAAACAAAACCAAAAAAAAAAAAAAAAAAAAAAAAACAAAACAAACAAAAAACAAAAAAAAAAAAAAAAAAAAAAAAAAAAACAGTTAGAGACATAGACAATATACCTAATTAAAATGGTAATCATCCGGTCCTAATAAATATTTATTGATATGTTTCGTACTGGTAACAAAATTCTAAAATCAATCTTCGTAGTTTAAAATATATATTTAAAAATGTTAACACTAATCGCGAGTAAAGTATTCGAGGTTAATTCCAGATTTGCTTAACCCGTTAACCCCTAATATATATCTTACATCTTACATATATATTACTCCGCTTGATTTTCCAAGATATTGCAAATTAATGAAGTTTTAAAACTTGGCTAATAATATTGCTCAAGTAAAATTAAAAGCTTCTCTAGAATCTAAACTTACAGGAAGAAAATGCATAACTCATTACGGCCTCATGCCACTGTGGAGGCATAAAAACGGGCCTACTTTTAAATATTTCTTTTTCCGGACGAAAATGTTACATTACCTAACGAGGGTGTAAAGTATACTTTTACGCACGATATCCTATTTATTGTATTGAGTGAGTGAAGATAATGCGTGAAGTTTACTTAGGAAAAAAAATTTTTTTTTTCAAGTAATGAATTCTACATGTTGGTATTGTAATAAGGAATAAACATTATTTTTAAATACATTTGTCACACAAAATGGCGGTACAGTACAACGTCAAAAAAAGTCGCTCAGGGACTTGCAGCACAGCTTGACTAAATGTCGTCTGAGAACGAAATAAAAATAAGCTGATAACTAGAAATACGTGAGGATTTATAAAAATATTAAATTTTGATAAAATTGCACGGTATAAATTTCTGTACCATTACTGTACGATAAATGTTGGATTCATACGTTAGAGTTATCTTCAGTTCTTTTTTTTTAAATCAGAACGATTTTTTTTTTAATCTACTATGGTATAAGGTCTTAAAAACACACATATAATTTATCTTCACGTAAAATGAACAAGAATTATCACGGAAATTGAAGAAAAAGTTTGTATAGAAAATGTATCCTCATGGGCGTTAATGAAACGGAATACATCTTCTTGACCGCAGGTTCAGCAATAACGACATATATACGTGGTAAAAGAACATATATTTCTATTATAAATGAGAGCTCAAAAATTGTCAAACCATGTTGCGTCCGTCAAAGAATTTTTATCAAAACTACCCCCCCATAAAAAAAATGGTTTCGTAAGAAACAAAAGATAGTATCTTTCCCTAGAAATTCTTCAGTTTTAATATTACAAACCATTTATAATTCATTAAAGAAAGATTTGAGTTATTAAAAAAAAAAATATATATATATATATATCACACGATAAAATGCAGAATGTAATGATGATATTTTTTTTCAATTAACAACTTTTAAATAATCTCTCCAGGCAGAACAATTTAGCACAGGACACGAACGAGTTTTTCAATAATTCACACGACCATAAATAACTTCAGCTTAATTGCATTATCGGTACACAGAGTCGTCTCCGACTTGAGATTCGTTCATAAAACACTGGAAAGAATGGATTTACCACGAGACAAGATAATCCCGAGTTTGATTTTACCTTTACCTAACCCCTTACGTAAACTGCTTTGTATATACATTAGACAATCGAGTATTTTTCTTTGACTTTTATTTTGATATAATCATGGGTTCCTTACGATACATCCCGAGTTTGCCATGCGTGTTTTATATCCTTGAGAGTTTTTGTCGTTTTTTAATCGAGTCTAGAATTCGTTGCTTCGACTGCACAATGTACGAACGAAAAAGTGCATGGTGTACACGTATACATATGTTAATTTACATGTATATAAGGGTTCTTTTATATTAGAATTAAAAGCACGCCATTGCTCGTTGAGTGTTTGTCTTTCCTGTTGCATTATACATGAGTTTTGTCATTTTATTCTATTTCAAACGGTATTTGAAAGAATGGCCAGTGTTTATACGATATTACAGTTACAGGCCAGATATTAATCGTTTGATTGCCTACTTCAATCTAAAATGTTATGCATAATTTACGAACACCATACTATCTCTTTGCAGCAAGGACGTAAAAAATCATCGATCGTTTATTAAACAATTGCGCTTTTTAATGCTTTAGATAATTACAATAGTTCTATACATAGATACTACTAATAGTAGTACGAACTCGAATGAGGTGATATTTTATACTACCTACTAACATCTTTTATATATGTAGCATATATGTAGTAAAAATTTAGATTTTCATGAATTGTTAACTGTCTGCTTAGTCGGCAGGAGAGAAAGAAAAGTCCTAAACATTTGGAACGAAAACGTCCATGTTCTTTAATGATAGCGTAGAACAATAATATCGATTGAAGAATCCTCTGACTTGTAGAAACCATCGGTTGAGGCCTTCCGCAGAATATTTGTGATGTCTTAGACATTGTTAAGTTGCTCTAAATGGTGAACTATTACCACCCTACAACATATAACATGATAAGTATATATATCTGACAAGTAATCCAATGTATTATAATTTCAGTGTTTTATTAAATTCGATTCGTAGTGTGCGTCTTACGTTGAACGTCTTACGTTGATTTGTAAATGTATACGCAAGAGAAAAAGTGGGAGCGGTGTCTTTCATTTTATAAAAGTTGTATACATAATGATCCCCATATACTTAAATGCATGTCAGTTTGCTTCTATGCTATATATATATATGAGACATTTTTCTCCATTGAGTAGTGCGTTTTCGAATTTTGTACGATTACAAATGCGCGTTCCCTCAACAATACGATCGTCTCCTAATGCGTCATTTCGTCATGTTATTTATATATCTGTATCCACTTCACCCTCAACGTTGTTCCGAAATTCAAATGTGTGCGTCTTCAATAATGAAGCTATTGTTACCTCTCCGATTACCCTCGCCTGCATGACCGATAATGTACATTTGGATTCATTATTATGAACTTTGCTTTTGTGTCGGCCAGTAATGTGCATCTTGGCATTCGGTAGACTTGTATGATTGTTCTGGATTTACATTGATTAAACACTTTTCGAACGTTAATCGCATACCTAAAATAATACTTTAATAAACAGATAAATAGAGAGAAGCACAGGTTTCGACGATGTCTGATAAAATAAATATGTAATGAACGAATACTTTAAATCTTTCGAAACACTCAAACATGTTACGCATTGTATATTTTTGCAATAGGTGTATTATTCTATGAATGCGATGTTAACATAAATACCGATTTTTGGTATTGTTCTATTCTATTTGACGGCCTTACCCATGCAGCTGAGGGTATGTTTTGTGTTTCTATTTCTTTCTATTGAGGGGAGGACATGGATGATGTACAGGGTTGATTAGTTTTGAAGCTTATATAGAGCACATCCGGTTGTAGCTTATAAGATCGAGATGTCGAATATACGCAAATTACATTATACCAAAAAAACTAGTCAAGCAATGGCAGCTTCTGTTTCGTAGAGTTGTTCATACAAACGAACATCTAGTCATTCAATTACACTATATTTCATCAAACAAATGACACACTTGCGGACAAAATAGCAAAACAATCCGAAAGAGATCGTTTCCGTATACTCATTGGGAAACACGTTGTGCCATTTCCATTATTTTAAATAAGAAATACTAATTACTTTAAATTCATAATACTACAGTCTCGAGCGGAACTACCACGTGCTTGTTTCAATGAAGCGATATGGAATCAATCCTCTTTTGGAATTTTCTCAATCATAGATGACTTCTCGAAAATGAGCAGTTATATTACATTAATTGTAGATACGTCATGTATTTGTAAGTTATCATTAAGCAACATTATATTGATGTTCTCGTTAATGTGTTTTAAAATACCTCGGTATATTCGATGGGATAAGGAGGAGATGATTCGTAAACAGCAAAACCACGAATAATATATTTAAAAGGAAAGAAATGTGATTTGTATAGTACTTGTACTTGAAAGTATGTGAATGTTGAACAGATGGCGAATAATTAATGTGAAAAACAGCAGAAAACGAGAGTATTTATCTATATGGTCCCTTCAATGGCAAAAGAAAAGTAACTCGCCGTGGCGAATTGTAATCTACAAACTGTTTTTCTCGCTTTACCGCAATGCACCTGTCACCATTTTTCACGAGGATGTTTTTCTGATTTCCACGGTCGCCCAATATTTCTTTCGACTCGAAATCTACATTGCAAATCATTTCCTAGAAAGTCGTTACTTAGGGTATACGATTAAACGAGACGCGGCACGAAAAGCTCTAATTTGAAATGCATTTGTAAGCGATTGCTTTGACAATTGCCGTAATAATTAAGATCGGACAGTTGAGCAGTTCTGCAACGCCTCGTGTGTCGGGTCTTGTGTTTATTTCGAAGGCTCGACGGAAGTAACGGCCAATATTGACAAAGTATCGATGAACCAGATGAGCGTAAATTACGTAGATTGCTTGTGAACTTCCAAACCGTGTACCGGAACAACAGTGGCAGATTGTAAGTCGCCTTAAACTTTTGCGTACCGCCAGACATCTCTGACCTCACTCTCCCCTACACCACGCCGCGCCTGCCGCTCTTTAGATGAGCGAACTGTGAACGGCTCATTGTATGAAGATATAATAAAGCATGGACTGCTGGAAAATATACTGTATCGAAGCACGTCGCCTATAACAGTGACCTCGTTTATGTCGTAGTAATAGTATCAAACCAATATACACTCCCAAGTCATCGTACACGTTTAAAGAGCTCACGCGTTGGTGGCATAAGCAGTATACATTAACACACGTACCTACTCGCCTATCGAGAGCTATTTTGAATTTATCACCTCACGTTTATCTGCACTATTTTAGGGCTGCGCATGTTTATGATTTGATTTTATTCCTCCACTCCAGTATTTCATAAAACTGACACTTTTTTTATTCGTTTATTCGAAATTCGCGATTATTTCGACTTATTGGAAAACGCAGCCCTACGCGATTCGTGCAATTTCGTCATGAATGTGCCTATTGAAAATTCACGATGACATCTCCGCGTGATCACCACTGGGAAGAGACGACACCAAGATTTGTAATTCGTGAAATTTTCAATACGGTGATTGACGGTGATAATTGAAATGTTCGACCCCTTGTTAACAACATTAAGTAGATTGTTTCTAACCAAGCACAAAGTCTCATGTATGTCAAGCAAAACCACATTCTCCCTTCCTTTCACGTATCCGACTTTCTCACCAGTCCTCTCACAAGTATTGTTGCAGTAAGCCGGGATCAATTTGGTAAAGTTACAAGTATCTTAAATTTTGATATTTCGCATCATTTAAAATCATCGCTCGGTCATCATGGTACTCGCCCGTATGCAGTGGCATCATGACGATGCGAGATATCGAGAGGTGCAAAGCAACGCAACTCGAGTGCTTTGATCGAAAGCACGAGTATCGTCAATCTGACGGAGAATGTGACGGGACGTGCGACAATAGCAGCAGTCAGTCCACCAGACGAGTTGTCGATAGCGTATCTACTAATAACTGTGTAGTAAATTACCTTCCTTCTCACCCCTGTTGCACCACCACAATGTCACCTCCGTCATGGCCCTAAATGAAGAGCGAAGAATGCAATTCCTTTACAATTTATCTCAATGCGCCCATTTTTATCCTATGCAAGGAATTGCAGCAATTCATTGCGTTAATATTGGCAAAATATTTAAAATCTCAAAAGCATTCTTCGCATCTTTATTGAAGTGTAAAATAGGTGTACATATTTACAATTGATGTCGCAAATGGAAACGAGAGATGTGATTTTATGTGTTGATGGAGAATTTTCACTGTCGATGTTGTGGGATTTTTGACGTTCTCTCTTTTTCACCAGCAGCGATATCCCTTAAAATATATCAATGCCATCCAGTTCCAACGTAAGCATGCGCTCCTCTACACCTCACGTCCATATTTAAATAAAATATCTACGGTCTATAAAATATCATATAGTGATCTATTGAACGTTCGCATATCAGACATTGAGGTATCTTCAATCAAATGCCTACTCGATTGTTCATTCGTGCGAATAACGAGCCGCTAAATCCGTGACGGATAATCCATCAATTTATTTTCGTATCAAGCATGACCGATAGTTTGAAAAATATACCAAATAAATTAGTATAAATACGTCATTAATGAATATATTAAATCCAGAGTCTTTTAACCGGATGGTTACTCCATTCAGGTCATTAATGAACAGCGATGGTTTTTGCAGTCGATGCCGCTCTCAACGGCTAAGCTGAAATAAATGGAAAGCAATATTAATATTTTTAAAGATATCAATTTTTAAAAATTGATATCTTGGTGACGATTTAAAATAATTAATTTGCCGGGTGAAAAACGTATTTATAGTACACCGGTTAAAAGGTTAATGGAATAAAAAAAAAAACAAAAAAAAAACCGCGATAATGCAAATAAGAGGTCGTATAATGCAGGAAAGGAATAACGTCTATACGTTAAGAAATCTAAGCTAAACTTAAAGTTGCATCTCGGTACGGTCGATCTATCTTGAAAAGAAAGTAACAAATGAAAGATTGAAATGACCAAGTAAATTTTTCTGTTGTACTGTTAGTTTAATTAATACTTTAGCAATGCCGCTGCATGCGTCTCGGAACGCGCATTTAGCAAACAACTATAAACGGAACGTACAGCGAATGGACGCTATAGATTGACAACTGATTGGTTGTGCTGTACGCCAAGATCGTATCTGCAATTTCTTTCTCTCTAATTCGCTCAAAAGCATCTTAACAAATTAATAATCGTCTTCCTTTTTCTGTTTCTTCAACACTCTAGTTGTTCAGGATTAGGCCTCTGCCAGTGTTAGTAAGTACCGTAACTTGATCTGGTGTGATTGGACTGCCGTAGTTAGAAGGTTATGCGTTTGATCTCTGTATAAATATGGCCCACTCACTATACAGCTCCCATTTATTAATTCATCACTGTTCCCGATCCCCACCTACCACTCTTGTCGGCATTTTGATCGTGTTTCATACCTTATCATTTTCGATTGATTCTGAGTTTTTGGTTTGTTAATTCGAGCTTTCGAATTAAAACGTCGTTTTGTACGGCTGACTAGCATTGTCCAAATGATGCACAAACATCACTTTTTTTCCGTTTTCACGTAAATCGATCAATGGCACACATCAATGCTCAGAACCACTCACATGCATTTTCTGTTACCGATTAACCCAAGAAGATAATATGAAGGCATACGTTTCGTAAGGAAAGCTGATGTAGTTATTAGCATGCTTCTTCAACACAATATGTACTCTGAGATGAATTATCATTTTCTGCAAATAAGTTCAAGTATTGTACTGTTGATAACTGGAAGAGATTTTAGTTTTCACAATTGGTTCGAATGAAATTTTTACAAATTACCAAAACACAAAATGTTACATTACTTTTAAATCATGACAGTGTGACAGCACCGTTTCAAGAATGGTTGAGATCGTTCCTGAACAAGTCACTTCAATATATACGGTTTTTTGTAATAATAATTTGCTATTAGTTATCTAGCTTTTATTTGAAAAATATATATAATTTTTCATTCAAAGTTACATTATAAATGTCAAAACGATACGAAAAAATAAAAAATGTATCTTTCAGGCATAACTTATATCAACGGTTATATACATTCATATTTTATATTGATACGTAATTAATAAATTATAAAAATATTTTTTAAATATCGATTCATTTCCCGACATCTCAACATTTATATCTGGAAAAAGCAATAACTGATAGGATACGGTGTAAGAGTGGAAAAATTGGCCAAAATTGCATCACCTTTTTTTACGAACAATGTTGTGTATCAAAATTAACAGTTTGAAACTTAAAAGAAGAAGGAGGTAACAATGAATGAGTCTGCACTACCTCTATCGCCATTAATTTGTCCGCTTTTAAGGATCTTTTAAATGAACGCTATTAAAAGAACGAATGAGGGTAGAATGTACTTCTCCATTCCTACTATTAAAGTGATACATTGATTTCAAAGTGTCGTGAACTTTGAAATGAGTGCAACATCATTTATATTTGCTCGCGAATAGAAATTGTGAGATCCTTAAAACAATAAACTTAAAATAAGCGCTTCGTGTACTCTATGTCACATAGAGTTTAGCTTGGCACCCGACCTAGCATAGGAATGCATAAATAGATTCCAAACTCATCAAGGCGTACTATTTGAAGGTAAAACGCAAAAGTTGCGAATCCCTTCACGTCATCCCGACAAACTCGTATAACAATTGACCATTTTTAATCCGCATTAAAGATTCATAGTTTCTGCCAGTCGACCAAATCTACTAACCAGAATGTATATTTGTACTTATATCACAGCGAATGCCCTGACTGTTGTGGAATTTTCTGGACGACAAGCAGTGAACTGTACGATATTTTCCCGCCGTTATTGTTTCGCTAAATCACGATCAGTACTGCTCAAGTCCAGATGATTCGCGCACGTGCATTTTTTTCGTAATTCGTCGAACTTGAGGTGTATGTACTTCTAACGCCCTTTTTCTGCGTGTTGTCCCTTGTAATAACTGAAATAAGAACTTTTCAGTCGTGAAATTTACATTGTAACAACGACTGAAACATTCATCAGTTCATTCCCTTTCCTAATGACTGCTTTCTCTTGCTTTCGCAGATTTTGGTTCGTGCACAATTCGATTACGATCCCCTGGACGATGACCTCATCCCTTGCGCGCAAGCCGGAATCGCGTTCAAGACTGGAGACATCTTGCAAATTATTAGTAAGGATGACCATCACTGGTGGCAAGCCAGGAAGGATAACGCGGCTGGCTCCGCGGGTCTTATTCCATCGCCGGAACTTCAGGAATGGCGAATTTCCAGCATGTCCGTGGAGAAAAATAAACAGGAACAAGGTTTGTTTCGATTTGATGTTACAAAATATAAGAAAGTAGAATACAATGTAGGTATATATACAGAAATTCAAATAATAGAAAAAATTCCAAGTTAATAAACAGTACAGGTCATTTTGCGATTCTAATTTCGGTTCCAGCAGATTGCACATTTTGCATATTTTTGTTAAGCATAATCACAGAAAGTTGTTCTGAGCGTCGTACAG
The DNA here is from genome assembly GCA_030522945.1 of Trichopria nigra. Lineage (NCBI taxonomy): Eukaryota > Metazoa > Arthropoda > Insecta > Hymenoptera > Diapriidae > Trichopria > Trichopria nigra. The sequence goes on from JAPYZR010002748.1 coordinate 15,293, forward strand.
TTACGCGTAGTTATTGTCTTACGAGTGCATATGTATATAACAGGCACTTCCATGTTTGGTAGATGGAATACATCAGTACTTTTAAAAACATCGAATTTTTACATTTTTTTAAATACTTCATATTTTATTATCAATCCATATGTTATTGTTATGTATTATGAAAGTTAATCCCAGGTAGAGGATTAAAATTCTTTTTAAAAAATAGTCTTTTTCTTCATTTTTTCATTTAATTTTTATAAACTAGCAACAAAACAAAATCAATTTACGATCAGTTATTGCCAATGAAACTAGTAATTAGAAATTGATACTTAATCGATCTTTATTGCCAGCATTAAATTATTTACTGAACATGAAGTAATGCTATGTAAATGCCATGTAACCTTATTGACTGTGTACCAAAAATGATATACGTCCATTTTTTAATACTCGGTATTTGAATGCGTTCATTCAATATTTGTGTCAGGATTGTCAGCATCAAATGTATATAAATATGTAAATGTTCGTTGTGTGAATATTATTTTTTGCCGCATGCACTTATCGTTTTTATACGGCCCGTGTCACGACCATTCGTTTTTATATTAGTTACGATAAACATATGTTTAGGGACATTTTAAATTTCAATGTTTCCATCATAAACATGCAGTGTTATGTCACAAAACCGGAAAAATTAGACACTTCGTCTGAGATGGTTCAAAATGAAACAAGTAAAACATTGTTCAATTCTAACTAGATTATAAACATCCAGCAATCATTGAAGGTAACCGTTACGTAACATGTACATGATTGTTAGTTGTTACGTTAGTGTTAAATAGTTATTACATAATTGTTACGTAATTGTCAGCATTGTTTAAATATAGATTTATTTAACGGGCTAATACGATTTAATTGACCGGTTTGGAAAAAATCGTTTCTATCAAGTTAGAATAGATCCTATTATTTTTATTCCGTATATAAACAATCATTTTTATAATGTAAAAATGATACGCAATTATATAAGGTGTTCAAAAATGTTAACAAAAATGTGTACCAATTCTCCGCATAATTTCAAACATAAAAAAAAATTTAGTACCAACATTTCATCCGATTGTTGACCTTTTACTTGAGATTTTGGGAAGAATCGTCTTATGCAATATAGTTAACCAGATGTCGGGCATCTTGTATACTCTCACATGGTACTCCGGATTTCATCACAGAATTTCAGTATCGTCTATATTTATTGAAAAAAAAATATAATTAGATACGAGTATCGTCGGATAAGTAATACGTGACACATGGTCATTTATGTGATGATGGTATCAGCGTAAAAGTAAGGTTCGGGATAAGCAAGGAAATAAGGGCGAGTCAGACGTGTACCGCAAATTAGGAGCAGTGACGTAATGTTGTTCTATGTTGTGCGGGGCTAGACGTCGAAGGAGAAGGAGGCTGTTCGTCTCATACGGAAGGATGTGATGGCTCGACAGGTACGAATTCTGCCTGCAGCTGTAGATACCTTGCGAGTCATCTAGGATTCGCGTAGTGGCATGACGTAAAACAAAAAAAAAACAAAAAACAAAAAAACAAAATATAGAACGCATTACTAAAAATGACCGAGTAGTAACGACTAATGAATATCTCAGATTTAAAATAGCGATTCGATGACATACTGTAGATCACTTTTCCCATAATGCACTAAATGCTTCGCGAGCATTGAATACTTTCTTGTAGACATTCTATTTCGTTTCATATTCACGTTTTCGCAGGAAACCACTGTGGTTGCTTTTTCATTCTCAGCACATATTAATTCCGCATTCTTTTAAATAAAAAGCCTTTTCAGAACCTACACTAAAATAAACTGTAGGAAGTTTACGTACAAACATACCAGGCACAAGCATGTAGCTTTGAATAGACGCTGCAAAGAAATATACGTGTTTTTTGTTTTTATACAATTGCCTCGAAATTCTTTAAAGTGCAAATTTAAGCTTTTGTTTGACAAGGAATGATCTTTCATTTTTTAAGCAATTTTCCTCAATGTTGTACTCTTAAGATGAGAATCCGAGTGAGCACGTGCAAAGGGAATTACATTTCTGTAAGGCAGATAAGTCCGTGTTTACTAAGGTTCAATATATATACATGCCAAGAAAACATCCAAATAATTCCTTAGATGCACTACCATCCGCCTTCGTTTGCTTGCAAACCATAATTCACAATAGGTACGCTTTAACGGCGCATGCTTTGTTGTATAGTGCTACAATGCAGAATTGTTTTTCAAAACGTGAAACATAGCACGTGACATTGTAATGCTATTTCGACTATAAAGTACCATATTACTCAAAGGAAAGTGTACATTACTTAACGAGCAGCGATTTGTTGAAAGCACCGAGGCAATTGTCCTATTGCACGTACAAAAACGTTAGGCACATGTTGCATACGCATTTTCGATACGTATAGAATACACTTTCATGTTGAAAAATGAGTAGAGTTTGTTGCACCCACGTCATGCTAAAAATGCACTTAGAGAATACTGTAATTTTCTATTTTTAAAAGTGTAATTTATCAATCGCATTTGATATGTATCGAATACACCAGCATTACAATTCAACCATGAAAATGCATAAATCATAATATTGTTGTTAATTTGTGACCTGCTGGAACGTTCGTCATCTTTAAAACATGAGTACCATTCACAAATCAAATATACATTCGTACAATATTCACATTACATTAATATAGTTTCTGCACAAACAGAGATACATATATATTATGCATGTTCTACGAATATGCAATAATATCTCGCGAAGATATGGAATTATTTTAAGCTATTGCTATCGAACAACCTACTTATTGTGTATTCCATTGTACACGCCGGACGATTTTCACATAAACGTGCTGTTCAGGCTATCCTCTACGGTGATATTACATGAGTATTATTAACCATCCTTTGAACAATATCAAGTGGTAATTGGCAAAGTTCCGATGTCGATTACGTTAGAGGTACTATACCCGCATAAAGATTGCATCTTCGAGCGCAATTACATTATTAAGAAGATTTTTAATTACGTTGATGTCTTGAATTCTTTAGTGCTCTATAAATAAAAAATATATAAAGCAATTTTATTATAACCGTAAAAGATGTATATTTAAATAGAAGTGGTTTTTATTACGAAAATTTAACAAATATTTTCATAATAAACATAATGCAATAAAATCAGACATTTTTGCGTACGTGTGACGCACGCGTGAATGGGTGGATGATTGAATGATTGCGAGTTCGAAACAATAAAGCTTATATTCTTCACCGTCAGTTACGAAATAAAATTAACAATTACCTAAAATAAGAGAACGTAATCATTCAACGCGTAGGAAAATTAAATATGCACATGTCGGCCACCTTATGCAGACGTGCGATGCATTTAAATTTACAAGAAAAATTTAATTACTCGCGTATTTACAAGTACACGTGAAAATGTTCTTTTTTTATTTTTACGTGACCGTTGATGAATTAAAAAATGTGTTGATTTTAATTTCTGTGAATTAAAATTCGTTTATGAAATCTAGAAACATTCCAAGATCAAAACCTCGCGAGCGGTGTTAATCCGTCTAATTTAATCTAAACAAGTAATAATTTCATTTTACTCTTGTGAATTGCATTTCACTCTTTTCAACGAATTTCATTCGTTTTCAGTAATAAAATATTTCTTCGCAACCATATTTTTTGTCACACCTGCGCAAATTCATGGGCTTTACGTGCCGGTAAAGTAAGTGGATAGTCGCCAATCGCCGCCGAGAAAGCCACGCAGCTTCTGCGCATGTGCAGCGGGTTTTTCGCAAATTTTTGCCGCCCTCCGGGCGTTTTCTTTACCGGGTTTTTGCCCTTGTGGCCCATATATCGAAGCTCAACACTTAGTTGTACATATACTCATGTTTTGCAAGTTGCCCAGTGTCTTTACCGGCATTAAATAGACCATGAATTTTGTAACAGATGTGACAAAAAACAGTGTACGTGTCTTGGGCGAAAACACGTATTGCAAGCATCGGGCGACGATTGTGACCCTCGCCCCAAAAGGAGCGCTGCCGCCGAAGGCCTGGCAGCCCTCTTTTCGTGTGACTCGGCCCACTCATCGCCCTTGCTGCAATACCTCGTTTTCCGCCCTAGATACGTAAACTACTATTATGTCAATATTTCATGTAAATGTTAACATTTTCTTCTTATTGAAATTTATAGAATGAAATTTTATAATTGATACGATGTGGTAAAGTATTCTTCATTGTAGAGCTGACAAATGGGTGGGCCAACTTCCACTACGCATGTTAAAATATAATATACCAAATAAGCGATAGCGTCCGAAATCTATATGCAATTTTTGCAGCTTGAGCATTTTTTGAGCATACCGGCCTGGAGTGATTAGACTTTATTTCATTCTTTATTACGGATTATAATGATGACGACAGTGAAAATCTATCAAGAAACGTGTAAAATACTATATACAGTTCCAGTATCATAGTGCATACTTTAATCCAAATATTTAGCAACGTAGAAGAAAATTCAATTAGGCTTGATTCTGATTTTTTATCTTGAAACAATACAACTTTCATAAGCTTTTAATTGAGAAAGTTTTAGGCAATTACAATAGAATTTCGCTTCTTTGAAAAATGTTTAATGATTTTGCTGTATCAAAGTGGTCGACAGTACTACAAATGTATATACATATAATGACTTTTTCTTTTTTCAGTAAATTGCTCAATATTTGGTCGCAAGAAGAAACAGTACAAGGATAAATACCTTGCGAAGCACAATGCAGTCTTTGACCAGCTGGATCTGGTTACGTATGAGGAGGTCATTAAGCTTCCCTGTAAGTAATTATCAAATCTCATCTTTACTACATACATAGTCTAATGTACGAATACAAAATATAAATAATGAAACAGTTAAACGTACTTATGTGATTGCAAATCGCGCATCACAATCATAATTGAACGAGAACTCGTTCGAATAATTTAATAAGAAAAAAGTCCCCTAGGAGCCTGCATTTTGAATATCTATTTATCATTAACACTGACTATATATATAGAAATAAATTCTGAAGTAACTTATTTCTGTACTTGAAATGTAGTAGAAAAAAAATAGATCAATGAATGGAAAAGTACACTTGGAAATCTAAACTCAAAGTTTTATTTGTAATGGTAACAAAAATTTGCTAGATTTTTAAACGATAACACCGCGTAAACTATTCTTGATACTGCAAACGTTGCCGAGAGCGTCATTAATTCTTACAATATTGAAATCATACCTTTACAACAATAGATTTTAATCACGCGTCAATTGAAAAAGGATGAAATATCATCACACCGGATTAAATATTATAGTCTATTTTTGTTTGTAATAAATATTGAGAACGCATAATAATTAATGAAATGTAAATCTACTGCTCGTTGAAATAATAATAAATATGAAAATCAAATGATTGTGACCTATAAAAGCTTGGTGTACCACTTTTTCGTTGCACGTGTACAATAAATTTTACGTGCGGTATTTATTATATTGACAGCAAAAATATAATTAATACTCAATGAACGCGACGAATATACATTAAATGCGCAAATTAGCAGCAGTGGTCTATAATGATAAATTCGAAATTACGTGCCAGCAATAGCTTTGAAATATAAATTAGTATATTGCTTTGTGCGGATAATTCACAATTAATTATGGTAGGGTTATCAGACCCCTCATTTCACACGTGTCTATTACAAACATGAGTGATCGTTATGCATTTCGAGTCTACGTTTCTATCATTATTAATATTCTAATTTTTTTATTGTTGTTGCATGAAATAACGAAACGCGGGGAATCATCTTTATTGGTTAAACTGACTTTTTTCTACTTTTACGTTAAATTCTCACTTTCTCCAATCCTGATATCTTACTTGATTTATTTTTATATCGTAACATGTATTTAAAATTTAATGTCCCAAAACATTTATAAATGTATACCATATTCGTTAATGTTAATCGTTGTGATTTTTTTTAGATTCTGCCTTCCAACGGAAAACATTAGTTCTTCTCGGCGCTCATGGTGTAGGTCGTCGGCATATTAAAAATACAATTATAGCCAAGCATCCTGACAAATACGCCTATCCCATTCCACGTAAGTTTCTCTATAGTCTAGTAGTTTATCATTACATAAACGTGCCAAGAACAATGAATTTATTTAAAATAATTTTTCTCGCCACGTTTAAAAGTTATTTTAACACGAAATTCCTTTTTGTCTTATTTCCTTTATGAAAAAGAAAAACGGAAATTGATGTTTTTTCCATTTAATGCAAGCATTTATTCATTTTTGAAACGAACCAATATTTTTTGTGCCTATACTTCCACACGAGTCGCACAAGTGCAAAAAATATATTTATTTTTTAGCAATTCTTTCGCACCATTTGAAAATGCATAAAATAGTACAATATCACAGATTATACAATTTATTAAAACATTCGTAATTCAACAAAAAGTGATTTTATTTAATGAACAAAACAGAATTGTCATATATTTTATAATATTTAAATGATTCTGATCGCTTGTGATAAAATATGTTCACCCAGAGAAATAACTTAATAGATTCTAATAAATAAACATATTTGAATTTCATTTATTAGAATCTAATATATTTTTAATAGTATTAATAAAAATTTAGTTACAGTTTGAATATTAGAT
>JAPYZR010002749.1:0-22087 GCA_030522945.1 Trichopria nigra
AAACGATTCCGAGAAATCGTGTACACCGTGTGGAAAAACATGGTTTCGAGAAAAACGCGTTTAAAGTTTTGGTACTAGTTTTTTCCGCGTTAAAATTTTGTTCAGCTTCTTACCCTTAATCTGCCATTCCTGCCTCATAAAAGGAATCTTCTAGAGGGTTCAAAGGATTTTTTAAGCAAAAAAAAAATAAATCGATTTTTTTTCAAATTTCTGGAGTGTACTAACCCCTTAACATTGTTAAAGCAGCTGATTACGAATTATTGTCAATTATCGAAATTAATTAATTTCTTAACATCCCATTTGAATACAATTCAATATTTTAAAATAAAATATTAATAAATTTCTATCCCTTGTAAAATAAAACCCTGGTAGAAAATTTAACGTGGCCTTGCCATGGCCACGACTCCAGAAGCCTGGCCCTCGCGAGGCCATGTCAATTTTTTTACTAGGGAAACAATCAAACAAAAACAAAAAACAAAAAACTAAAACATACTTATTATGTTGACAGGTACTTCGAAACACTGATGCACCATTTCAAAGGCAACGTGGGTTCGGGGATGTTCGCTCTAGGGGATGCGTTTAAACACGCGGGTCTTTTCCTCGCACCACCGCTTACGATAATTCTTGGCGTGATTTGCATTCACGCCCAACACATCCTCGTACGTCTATCAATTCTACATTTTATACATATGTCGATGATTATTGAATTAAAAAACATTACGAGCTTGACAGTGTGTTATAAATTTTCGAACCAACGTCATGTACATCTGGAAATTATACGATTTTTGTATAAAATAAATTTAATTTTTGACAAATTCATCTCTCAAATTGATATTATTAACACTTTTTTTTTTGAATTTTAACGTTTAAATGACTGAAAGATTATTTGGTTTCTTTTTCTTTTGCAAATTTTATAGCTACTTTTAAGATTTGATATACGACTTGACTGTTTATTCGCAGTACATGTCAAATTAGATTCTTCTCAGTTGCAGACATTAAACTTTTTTTTGTATTCATTCGAGTAAATTCAATTATTTTCATTCTTCATTTGCTATATATCTATTGTAATTTATATAACTTATATTTTTAACTTGACATTATAATTTCAATTCTCTCATTTAACTTAAAAATTTGAAATTTCATTTTTAATGTGTTCGAATGTTTATTCTATTAAAACTTTTATTATTTTTAACACTTGCATTCTTATCGTTTATTCGATAATATCATTTTATTTCGTTAATTTAACAATATTTTAAACTTTTAAAACACAAATCGACTCTTTTTACGATTAAATCCTACATTCAAAGTCCAATCTTAAGATTACCGTCAATCTGCGCCGATTTACTCTTTATCATAGCGATTAATAAACGCCACCTTACAATCGATGGATAAATGATCGATTGGAAAGTAAGATTTGACTTTGAATGTAGGGACATGTTCAATTTAATTCGAGATACTATCAACAATTATGTCCCGTCTCATTCGAAACGACTCTACTTTATTGCATTCGTGTTCGAGTGTGAATTTCAATCGTTTGTTTACAAACATATGTCGATGTGCAAATTTACGTTTATTTATTAACATACGTCCGACAATCGTGAATCAGCGAAGTCATTCATTTCAACAATAACTAGTTATACCATCGTATATAGATGGCATCGTGCCAAAAAACTCGCGTGGATCCATTCTTTATATTTATCATATGACTTTCGACGAGTTTTCGATGGTGCGATTATTTTGCAAACTTGTAACCGTTCCAACATGTAATAGCTTAAACTCTTGTTTCAGTCGATTCGCGGTTCTCATTCTTATCGTTAAATGTTTACACTTCAATTTGATGAATTGAACCTTTATCGTTGAATGTTTCGAAAATATTTTTAACTTTTACCATACTTTACTGCAGTGATATTAATAGGTTTTTTTTGCTTAAAATTATCAAACTCTTATTATTATTGTTGTACTACATAATAATTTAATTGCTACTTCATTGTAACGTTGAAAAAGTAATTATTATACATTTGGTACTGAAGTGAGAAATGTTTTTTTTTTTTTTAATTGTCTTATAAATGAGCTTCTTATTATTAATGCAAAAAAGTGTTCGTTCACACTTGCCAACTTCATTTTAAATAATAACCGAAGAATCTCAGTCAATGTTTATTTTTGATGCGTGAATGAACTCGACATTTTTCATTCATAACTTCATTTTTTATTCCGGGCGTAAGAGCTGGAATACGGCCATCATAAATTCAAAATTTTATTTCGAATTCGCATTTATATATTGATTCGAAAATTATTCGAGAGCGATGCCAGTGTTTTCAGTAGCTTAATATTTTTCAATTAATTTTAATTGATTTCATTAACTCTCATTTTTCTATTATACCGAACGTAAGTAATTCGGCATCAACATAAATTTTAGAATGCAAAAGTGATCGATCGGTTTTTCGATGTAGTTGTTTGGCATTTGTCGATGATTTTCATCTATTTTTACATATTTTTTAATTTATTTTTAATGTTTTACAATGTAATTAATCCTGGCGAACTTTCACGTTGAAATACTCCGAAAAAAAGACAAAAAATTGATAACTTTTTTTTTCCACAATTTGCGAAACATCGAGATATTATTGAGATACTCGTTTCTTTATCAATATTTTGGTAATAGACCACGAATAATTTTTATTATTTGATAGTCTTCAAAAGATGTTTCATTAAATTTTCAGCAGTGATTTGGAATCCGCCATCTTAAATTGAGCTAATTCACAGTAAATGATCCTTTCATCCTGGATATCTTTGTTTTTAATCTGTCGCAATTTATTTTAAACTACGTAAAATCCTGGGCTTTGCATGTTTAAAATGGTGGATTCAATATGGCGAATCAACATCTTATAATTATTGGAAGATTCAAAATGGAGATTCGACTATTTTGAATGTTCGTCCATTTTGAATTTCGAGTCGTTAACAACGAGCGCTTCGTTTATCACTCGTGATTACATTTTTATCTAATATTTTTTTAAACGTTTTTATATTCTTTGACAGCTGTAAATTGATTGCATTAATTAAAAATCATCTGGCTACTAAAGTTAATATTCTTTTTCTTTTTTTTTTAAGCATTTACTTCAAATCGAATTTAATTACTTTACAACTTCGCAAAACTTAAATTTCCAGTTCTGAAATTAAAAAATAATCGATATAGTCGCGTGAAATTATTATTGAATTTATCGGAAATTTAAAAAGCTATTTGTAGTTTTCAAATTAAAATTATGGTGTGGTAGATATTCATGACCTACAACAAGTTTTTAGCCATGACTAAATATATTTTAACCAATTCTGTTTTTATAATTTGAATTGTATCAAAGACCTACTTTTTAAAACTAGAATTGAAACTGAAGTTCTTAAGTAGATCATACCATTCAACATTTTATACAATCTATTTCAGATACTGGCACATAATGCATATTCAATTTTTTCGATCGAAGACTTTGTACATTTACATTAAAAAAATTGTCGACAAATTAATTCTACCAATTGCTACAGATTATCGAATGACTAAAGGATTATTTTCGTTTGTCGTCAAAACTAAATAATAGTCCAGAGTTGCCTTAAATATCCCGAGAAATAAAAAAACACTGGTATTTGCAGCGAATTCTTTCCGAACTCTTAAACAAGTTGAGCAATTTTTAGAGAACTAAAAAATTGGCATCGTTTTAACACTGCTCGAATCGCGAAATTCCACTCGGATCGTCACGGATTACAGTAATTGCACTTTTTCCCCTCGAATTTCTCAATTGCGCACTTTTGCTCGCCGTCACATAAGGATATTTACGATAGGCTGCAATTAAAACGAAACAAACGTGTCCTGAAGAACTCGAATTCCCATGATTGCAGCTCAATTGCAACGAGGAAATTTTACAAAGGCTTCCGAATTTGGAAACACAGCCAGGTTACGCTGGGACCGTGGAGTTGTGCTTCGCGACGGGGCCACTTAGCCTTCGAAAGTATTCAGTATTTATGAGGTAGGTACACTATATATTATTTCATCCAATAGCGTTTCATTATTGAATTGTCCTCTTGGAAATTACCTTTCATTATTTCTCATTTCAACCCACAAACAGGACAATCGGGATGTTTTTACTCAAAGTCATTGAAATACATAATTATATCTTTATCACACGTTTGATTGTGCCATTAAATCTAACTTTGTTTTGGTTATTTTTTATTTTTTACTACAAATCACGTAAAAGATTCAATAAATCATTGGGTCAGAATAATTCGACATAGTAATTTAAATTATTATAATGGAAATTGTAACAGATCATTTGACAACCGTTCCTAATTTTTCGATCGTCCTGTTGGGTCACGTTTTTTTTGTAAGGGTTAAAAATGATAAAGCAATTAGGAGTCTTTCAGTTTTCAAAGACGCTGCCAAATTGATATCTTGCGCGATACTTCAGTTGTTTCAAAAATGTTAAATTTTAATTGAAAAATGTTCTTTTCAACATGGTGAGAAAATGCGAATATATTGTAAACATTGTTTACCAATTTGCGTAAGACGTTGAGGACTCGTTATAGTTTGAGAAAAGATTAAAATTCAATTATAACGCACTTGGAAAAAGACCTAACTTAAAAAACCCGACTCTTTTTAAAATCGATATGTCGAAAATATACTGTAAATAAATAAATAAATAAATAAAATAAAGAAAAATAAAGAAAAATAAACATACAAAATCAGTCCAACCGAGTGCATTGAACTCTGCCAACATATGTTTTTTTTTTTTTTTTTTTTTTTTTTTTTTTTTTTTTTTTTTTTTTTTTTTAATAATTCTTTTTAATATGGTGTCAATGATTTAAATATAAAAAAAAATTCGAAAACCGACCCCTTATTCGAAAACCGACCGCTTAAAAGATTAACACTGAAAGCAGATCGATCTTAGTCGGAACTTTTTGAGAGTGCAGGTTTTTTTTCCATTATACAAATCATTAATAGTGAGTCAAGCATAAGAAATCGAAAACCGAGAATCGGGAATACTCGAGAATCGCAACATGAAAAAAAAAAAACAAATGTAAATTTATTAACAAAAAAAAAAAGTTAGATAAAAAATAAGACAAATACATGTCAAGAATGTAATAGTAAAATGACGAATGTGATAAAAATATTGGGAAGTTAAAAAGCAATTATTTATAGCACCTGCAGTTTCTTGAACTGATTGTTTTTAGTGAAAAGTGGTAAAAAAAAAACTGAAAATCAAAAAACTTGTACACTCGAAAAATACGTTCATACATCAAATTCAGTATACAAACATTATATTTTATGGATTTGTCATATTTGTGTTTTTCCGAACGAGAACCAAACAATTTTGTCATTTTTGTTTATTACTTGTTTTTTTTTTTCCAAGTACATATGAATAGTATTAAGTATAATCTCATTCTCGTACACATAAGAGCACCAGATATACATTTGTGAATTACAAAATTTTGTGAATTTAAACTCACGTGATTTTCAATTGATTTCCATGATAACTTTCAATTTATTCTCATGTACTCGTTGTTTTGAATCAATTCTACCTCAAATTTGACGCAGATGTACTAAAAACCATTTAAATATGATGCACATATATATGTAATTGAACAGCACATATAAATGAAATAAATGATTTGTCAATACGTATTTTATTAATATTACAACTTTAAAGTTACACACTGAATTAAAAAAAAAAAAAATCAATAAAGTCCACTGTTCAGATCCACAGTTTTACTTTAGTATTTAAACCCCATGATAAAACTTTTGCAATAGCCATTTTTTTATTGGCCAAGAATTGTCCTTTTCAATGGTACGTGATACAATTTTTAAATTTTCAATTTTCAATTTCAGATAAAATTATTTTATCGTACTTCTCAAGAAATTACTTATTAAACAACTTTTACGATTTTATTTAAAAAAAAATATTCTAAATTTTTGTAAAATGAAAATATTTCAATAAGGACCATTTGTTATCTAGAGTTATGGTTTCTCTATAACATTGCCGAAGGAATTTTTCGAAATTAAATTTCTAACGGTTATATCATGAAAAACAATGTTTTTAATTTCATACAAAATCATCAATTATTTTTTAAGAAGTAAATGTTCAATCCTACAAATGATTCAAAGCTTAAAAATATAATGAAGTATTTTTTTCCAAAACTTGATTTTAAATTTTTAATTCTTAAATAATTTAATTTTTAAATAATAATTCGACACAAACGAACGCACTCGACGTCTTACAGCGCTCTTCATTCGCATTTTACACCGAAATGTAAATGTTAACGACAAGCAGTACTTTTTAATTATTACAATAATAAGAATAGGAAATATGATTCCCGCTTAATATTATATAGTGATTGAATTAAAAATTAAAGATTTTCGTTGCGCTATTTGTTTATAGTAGAATTGACGAATCTGGAGCGAAAGTTTTCTGAATTTTGCTTCCAGGGTTAAGATTCCGAGTCTCAGAGTCTCGTGAAGATATAGATTATGGGCAGGACTGCCGATAGGAGATGATCATGCTTAAAGGCGCCGGTTCTGTGGATGATCCTTGGTAAGCCACACATTCACATGGTGCACTTCTTTTTTAATACTTTTTACTTTACTTTAAGTCGAATTTGTCCATCGTAGCTCCTACATAGAGACCTTTAGATTTGATTTTTTTAGCAAATTTTTCGTTTTACAATGGAAATAAAAGAAGAAAAAAAAACAGTCCTGCTCATAACGACTGTTTTTAAACGCATTCTTTCACACTTCTTTTTTTTTTAATCGCGATATTGTTTGATTTTTAAAGAATATTTGTTTCAACTGCTTCTTTATAACGCTTCTCCTATCTCAATTCGGCAGCGTCGATGTATCATGAATGAAAAACATTTTGTAGGGAAAGGTGTTGGAATATGGCCCACGTTTTGAAAAGAATGAAGACTCCTTGGGAAATATTCTTTGTCAATTCAGTTTATATTTTGTTTTTAAACGTGTATTATCCTTATAAATAAAATTCAAAATTTGAGAATCGATTGGCTGCTGTTGCTACAGCTATAAAATAAAAATTGTACTTGTAGCATGGTCTGCTTAGATCGCTTTTATTTTGAAATATTTTACCGTTTACTACATAGCATGTTATAATTTTACTTATTATATATCCTTATAATTACTGTTAAAATTATCTTTTTAAAATATTTGAAACTAAATGTCTTAGTTTATAATCCTTAGTTTATAACTCGCTTGATTATCATTTTCTTTTAAATATAATTGATTTTAATTTCAGATTTTTTATTAACTTCTTTTCAATCTTTTTTTTATTTTTAAAATGACAGTTTATATTGCAAAATAAACTAAAAAAATAAAAATGCTACGGAATTTTACGTTACCTTTTCATTTTTCATTTATGTATTTCTATGCATTGTTTAGACACATTTTTAGACACTTTTTTACTTATCCTTTGAAGCATTGTACTATATAATTTCTTAGTTTCCTTAACATCCCATAAGATATTTTATCAGTCTTTTTTCTTTCTTTATGATTACTTGTATTCTTTGTTATACTTAATTTATAGCAAGTAAAATAATACTAAAATATACATATATAAAAACTTTTAGGTAAAATTTATGAAATACTTGACACGACAAATTGTTAGAAAAATGTGCATTTGTAGAAAACCCCAACTTTTCAATTATCTTATATTTTATCCTCAAGAAACCCGATAGTAAAGTAAATATAAAGTTCAAACCTCCGACAGGGAAATACAAAAATACGAAACCAAATGAAATTTAATCCGACACTTTGAATATATTCGATGTACTACGAGCAATTACTTAGCGCTTCATCCATTTGTCTATTACGGATAACAAATAAATAATAAATAATAATCTACGTATATAAATGAAAAATTATCTTTTTCTGCTTCTTTATATTGAGTAATTTGTTTCATTTCAATTTCGAAACTATCGATTTAGACATCTTAAATGCCATATTAAAAAATGCATCGTAGTAGATGAACGGAAGTGAACATAAAAAGATCAATACTCCGATTTCAAAATCTAAAAGATTTCTAAATCCTTTTTCGTTTATTGGGTCACATCTGTTTTTGTTTTACATCGAATTAAATGTATACAAAATGTACAATTTATAGATATTCGATTTTATTCGTAAACGTAAATTAAACCTAATTTCTTAATTAACTGATAATACAAAATTGAAATAAATTCGAATTATCGTTTAAAATTATCCAAAAAGTTTGTAATCGATTCTAAATAAATACCTGCAAGCGCCCATAATTAAAAATTATAAATCGTTTTCGGAATTTTTTTTTTTTTTTTTTGTTTTAATAACAACATTAACCCCGTATACACGGCCGGAATACGATTCAAGGCGCCATATAGCGTTAAAACAGTTTAATATTTTTATGCGGTAAAATAAAACGACTTCAGCCGGAAGGTAAATCAATGTTGATTGAATTTAGTTCAAATTTAGAACCTCAAATTCGTGATTATTAAGCAAACCCAAAAATCTCCTATATGTACTAAGTTTGCTATAAATTCATTGTTTTTCGAAAATTTGGTTCACCGTATTGGATCAGCCACATAACCTAAATCCTAAATTTCTTATTCGATTATCAATCGATTACAATTAAATAAAAAAAATTAAAAACAAAACGACCATTCAATAATTATTCATTTATATCCTTTATTTTGAGACATTTACTACTTTACTAATTTAGCACTTTGCAAATTTTATTTATTCGATGCATTTGAATTTGATCAAGTAGTAAGTACCTACCATAAATGGTGTCTTATTCACGTAAAAACCTTGTATTGAAGAAACCCTCTCTCTAATTGGGTAAAATCTTGCGATAGTTAAATAATAAGTTGAAAGTTCGCTTGATTACTTCTGAGAGATAATTATTGTACATTTTCATGACTGTTGCCGGTATAAAAACTTCTTAGAATTTTGCGTTTCTTGTTGACATTGTAGACTATACACTAAAACCAAATTTATACAATAATGAAAAAGTTAAAATTGCCAAAGTTAGATAAAAGTTAGAAAAAAAGTATTTATTTTTATTTTAAAAAATACTACATTTTAATAACCCATTCCTAAAAATTGATTTTCTAAATAGTCATTAATATAATCTTAAATATTCAGAAAAATCATCCGTGAAAAGTCTTGGAGGATAAAATATGCGATACCGTCAAGTTGTATAAAAAATATTGGATTCAGAATTACTTTCTCTAAAACCTGTGAATAAAAAAAAATATATATATGATTTCAATCGGATCACTTTTTAACAAATTAGGTTCAGAGTTCAAAAAATGCTTCAAGGGCACAATTTACTCATTACACATCTTCTTAACGAAAAGTAAATGAAAATTAAACGGATCCAAATTACTTTCTTACATAATTAAAAAACAGCGATTATTAATATGCTTACTTTCTGGCCCACAAAAATGGACTTCGAAAAACACGATAATATGTATATATTTTATATTCTCTCTTTGTGTCTATCGTCTAATATTGTAGATGAAATGTTTGCGTAATTTATAATTGATGATGAATACCATATATATGTATATGCAATATCTTATACTGGTCCGTAATGTAACACCTCCCCCGCATATTTTTCATGGACCAATCTCGCCACGTATTGTCATCGATCCTTCGTACAGGAAAAAAAAGGGAAAAAAAATATTTGACAAAATAAAAAAACAATCGTAAATAAAATTTATTGCAAAAGTTTTGTTTTTGACTATAAAGCAAAAAAATTTAGTTTACTATTATGTGCGATTATTGCAATTACGTTACAATCAATGTTGATTGACTATGTGAACTAGTATGATCGTGGAAAAAAAAAGCGAAATGTTTTATGACAATACTGGCGAAACGAAGTAACTCATCGTCACGCGGTGAATCTTCGCATTTGATCTCATCGACAGATGGTGGACAAACAGACGCTCTTCTCAGGCAGCCTATCGCATAATTCTATTATTTTGTATCTTTGCAGAAAGTTAGTTAATGTGTTTCTATGCGTAACGCAACTCGGATTTTGCTGTGTCTATTTTGTCTTTATTTCGACAAATATGAAGCAGGTGAGGAGACTTTTATTTCCGTTGAAGAAACGATCCGCTTTGCGTGGTTGTTTTTATAATCCTTACTTTTTTCTTTCTTTTTATTTTGACTCCAAGTCCGACAGAAAAAACCGGCCCAGCCTTAGTGAGCTAATTTTCATTAATTCTCGGCGTCTCTCTGTTTTTCTTTTTGTTTCTGACCACAATGAGCAACAGGTGCTGGATGCTTACGGCATACACATAAGCGTACATTATCACATGGCGGTCATACTGATCCCAATACTACTCAGTACCTGGATAAGGAACCTGAAATTCCTGGTGCCACTGTCGTCGGTAGCGAACTGCCTCATAATCGCCGGATACATTGCCACCGTATACATCATGTGCCAAAATCTGCCGGAGATTTCCACCCGGAACTACGTCGCCGACTGGTCCTCTTTGCCACTGTTTTTTGGCACAGTCATCTACTCCTTCGAGGGCATCACCTTGGTACGAAACTTATTAATAATACGTTACTTTATCCTGCCTGACAAAGTTACTAAAATTATGCTGAAATTTGCTGACATTTTCATCAGGAATTGACACAGTTTCGGCAAAATTCAGCATAAGGAGCAACCAAATTATAAGCGTTGTTTAACCAAACGTTATTGCATGCTACCTGTTTACAAGAATCAACAAAATTCAGTAAAACCTTGAATAATCCTGCAATTCTTGATAAGAAAATTGAGTGAAATTTCTAGCAAAACATTTAATTAATCAATTTAATAAAGAGTTTCTTATAACTACACTCGAGTAGAAAATGGTACCAGTTTAGGACCTTTGCCCTAGTCCTCATATTGTACGCATGATGTGGCCAGAAAAATTGTCTGCAATCTTTTGTATGGATAAGTTTTGCTGATTTCTTTTTTTTTTTTTTTTTTTGCTCAATATTCAGGATTTGGTTAAACAGCGTTTGATTAAATATTTTACTGCATGTTACACCTAATTGTGATGAATTTTATTAAAAGAGTTTTAACTTGTAATTTTATAAATATGAAAATGTTTGTATCATGATTGTATATTTTAACACTGTCAATATTTTAGTAGTTAAATAATATAATATACTAATACGTATACATAGTAATAAATTATACTTGCAATGTTAATTACAATAGGCATTGACTCTTCTCTTACACTATACTAACACTTTTCAAAGTGCAACCATCAGAAATATCAGAAATACAAAGTCTACTTATTACTTATAAATAGACTTCGTATAAATAGATATACTGGATAGCATGAAGGCCTAATAAAGATTTAAGTCATAAAAAGGATAGAAAACACCTTTTTCTACACTTTTCAGTCTTTGCTCTTCCAACAAGAAATATTCATTATTAATTTTATAAAAACTTTATATAGACACACACGTCTATCACAATATTTAGCTTGTGTATGCTTAAAGCGATAATAGTACATTCTTATTCATTTGGAAACATCATTTTCATACATTCATAAAATAACAAGTATTATGATGTTGTGCATGCAATATATATCTATCGCAATTATAACATGGCTATATTCACAATAATGACATTTAAAGTTCATCGATAAATTTAACACATCATTATAAACATTACTACCGAACTATAAAGTCAAATACTGATTTGTCGATAATATCAATAATAGGTAAAATAATCATTCTACATTTTTAATATTATTCAAAACTGAAAATGATTTTTAAAATAAACGCATCAATCAATAATCATATCTCCATTGAAAAAGTTGCAGACTTGCTTCAAAATTTGAGTACATATGTTCAATTTAAAAAGAACAAAAAAACTGTTTACTATATCAGAAAAAAAAGTAATAAAATAAACGTAATCACTTTAGCATTATAAAATTGTCAAATGTGTAGTTTATATTACATTACACAAAAATGTTTTTTAACTTATAGGTGCTACCCTTGAAAAACGAGATGAAGAAACCTAGGAACTTTGATAAACCGCTCGGTGTTCTTAATGTTGGCATGGTAATAGTTGGAATAATGTTCGTAGTTCTGGGTTTCTTGGCGTACTTGAGGTACGGAGACAAAGTCGATGGATCCGTCACATTGAATCTCACTGGGGAAATGTAAGTACATATTGGCCTTACAAGGCATTTACTTATCGCCATTCTTTGGCAAATATTAATTCCCCCGTATCTAAACGTTACAACTTATTTAATACTTAATCCAAAGACTAAATACTTTAGTCTGCCATTTACAACAGAGGAGTCAACAATGGTTTTATTTAAAATTAAAAAAAATGTTGAAATAAAAATATTCAAACTTTTCACATTTTAGTTATTTTTAAATGCAATGAGTATCCCATTGTTGATCACTTAAAAGCAGCAGCTAAAATACACAAACAGCTTCTGAACTTTTACGCTCAATTCACCGAACTGATCTCTTTTCTATTTTTGGTATTAAAGGTTGGAGCAAGAAGGATTTACTTTTCGAACAAGGTTAATATTGTAAATGGAGATTTTGCTGTGAAGCATGTGATTTCATTTACTGCATGAACTTTTGATTTCACAGAATTCAATAATTATATAGCGATTTTAAAACCAAATAATATGAAATTAAATAAAAATTATGATAAAATGTATTAATAAGTTTATCATAAAATTTTATCATTAAGTCCTACTCGAGAAAACATTAAAATTAAAACTATCGATCATTTGTATTTTAGTGCATTTTGACCGTTTGCAACGTTTGAAGATACATGACATTAATTGAGATTTGATTTTTCCAGCTTACCACAATGCATAAAACTCGCGATTTCCCTCAGCATAGTGCTGACATATGCACTGCAGTTTTATGTGCCTGTTGCCATCATATGGCCAGAAGTCGAACAGCAATATGGCCCACTTCGTTGGCCAGTCTTTGGAGAAATTTGTTTTAGAAGTACACTTTGTTTCCTAACGTGTAAGTATATGTTAACAACAAACTTCTATTTTTTTTTATTCTAATTACCCAGATAACATAGGGTGCGACTCACGTTGGGCTCACGACGTGAATTCCCCGAATGAGGCGTATACGCAATCCCCATTCACGTGACTCACAACCATGTCAATCATGTACGAATCACAATTTAAAGTATACTTTAAATTGTACAATTGTTAATCTGAAACAACCTTGTGGTGCAATTTAAGTTCACCTTTTTTTTTCATTTCACTTTTGAATGGTCTGCTTATACTTGAATATATTAAAATGCAACCAATTTCAAGATACTTCACTGTGTATATATAAGCAATACGAAAACAGTTTCGTTTAAATAATAATAAATATTGTTCATGAATATAATGAAATATTTTTTATTAAGTAATAAATTCTTACCGATATAATTTCAGTTATTCTGGCAGAAGCAATTCCAAAATTGGGTCTATTTATCTCATTGGTTGGAGCAGTAAGCAGTACAGCATTGGCACTCTTATTCCCACCAATCATCGAAATGGTCGTTTGTTGGCAAAATGCAAAATTAGACATGATCACTTTGTTAAAAGATGTATTCATACTTCTAATCGGATTACTAGGATTCGTGACTGGAACGTACGAAAGTATTACACAAATTGTAGTAGCATTTAGCGAAGAATCGAAAATTTAAGTGTATTTTTTATGTCCGAAACAAAATCGTATGGCGTTAAGCCGATTGAATAAGTTAATAGTTACATATTACTTAGCGTAGTTATGATGCTTCTCGATAGATCTTTTATAATAGTGTAAAAATCAGTTCCAAAGGCTGTAACGAAGCCCACTTCAAAGACATATCATTGCAGTAGGGAATCTCACATTTTCTCACTTCAAGCGCTGGCAACAGATGAGAAATAAGAGCCAAACAATAAAACTGTGCTCATAAAATTTCATATCATTAAAGATACATTTTGAATTGACAGACAAGTACAGCAAAAGCGCAGTGGCAACACTAAAAATATAAGTATATGGCAGAATTAAAAAAAATGATGTCATAAAAAACCACAGCGCAAATCGATATTATGTCGTAGTTCAATCATTGGCAGCAAGGGCCATCAACGTGAAGCGAACTTCCTCAGGATCCTGCTTCATGTATTCTCTACATACGCGAGCTGCATCCTCCAGGAATGTCTCTGGACAAGAAGGACCATGATTGATCGGGAACGGTTTTCGTCCATCTAAACAGAAATTTAGTTTTATACTTCGGCTCTACACAAAAAGGGAAGTTTAAGAGAATCTTACCCAGCTCGTAGATGGAACCGTCCTTTTCGACGAAAGCCACAAAGTGATTTTGTACCGCTGTATTCTCACTAGGAACCTGTACATTATATGTATAATTGAGTTAGCGTTACGACGAAATGTCTCGTCGCGATTCTTCGGGACATGGAGAACTTGTGGTATCGATGTGCGAGTGTATGTCAAATGTAATGTATTTCGAATGTGAGTGGATCGAGTGTATGAGAAAACGATACAATGTAAAAAAAAAAGAGTTAATTGTAAGAAAAATATGTAGTATAGAAAGCCTACTACAAGATTTAAGATACCTAGTGAGTACTAACTTGTTGCTGTGTTTCTCATGTGAGACTACTTTAGTATTTTACTAATAAAAACATTGCTGAATTTTTTTAAATATATGCAATAAAAATTACCTCAGATTGTCCTTCTTGGGCTA
This sequence comes from Trichopria nigra, assembly GCA_030522945.1. Classification (NCBI taxonomy): domain Eukaryota; kingdom Metazoa; phylum Arthropoda; class Insecta; order Hymenoptera; family Diapriidae; genus Trichopria; species Trichopria nigra. The sequence goes on from JAPYZR010002749.1 coordinate 14,742, forward strand.
ATTCTATGTGAGTTTCGATAATATTGGCAGCTTTCAGCATACGTTGTCCACGCTCTTCATAAGACATGTTTTTAGTTTCTTCCAAAAAGTTCTTAAACAGTCCATCTTTTAACTGTATTCTGTACATATATTTTAAAATTTATTTAAAAAATTTATTAAATTATAAAAACTGACCCATTAATTACTAAACTGATAATAAACCATACTTGTCAACATTATTTGCAACAGAGTGGATAAGCGCCACAGTTCCACAAGCATTCGATATGGTTTGCTTCATGTGATAAACATTATCTGCATTCTCTTGACCTTTAGTCTTTTCTCTGCTCTCTAGTTCAGCTTTAAACGATTCAGACTATAATAAATTTCAAAATGTTATAATGGTTAATTTTGAATTTTGTCAATATTTTACTGTCAATGATATAAATCAATAGTAAAATGTATAGATTCAAACAAAACAAATCATTTCAGAACATACCTTATCAGAAATAGGGTAAAGTAGAAACATCGATAATACGGGTTTTGGCACAAGTGCAAGAAGCTCCGAATCCAAACTGTATACGTCGACTAGGCCCCATTTGGACGGCACACCAAGAGCGTGTAAAAACTAATGCAATCGCAAACAAAATCCATTAAAATATATCAACACAAAATCAATGATAATTAGAACCATAAAGATAACAATAATAACGCAGGTTGATCATAATGGTTCCCACATTGATTAATTGTACATAATTAATCGCTAAAAATGCAAATTTAAATAAATAACTGTCAAAAAGTTGAAAGGCGTGGTCTCCTCACCTTGGTCATAACCTGCAATGAAACAAATGTTTTTTAATCAAATCATTCTTCAATAACTTTAATAAGCTTTTATAATAAACGCAAATTACCTCTGGGTTGCATTCGAGTGGAATAAGTGACATGGTGAAATTTAATTTCTTCAATCAATGTGCAAAATTTGCGTCAAAAAACGAAATGATGCCGGTCATACGTATACACAACCTCCTATGTGTATATATGGCCGATATGCATGAAAACACGCTCGAGCCGTGATTCAGCGGATTGTGTGTGTTGACCGTGTTGACAGAATGACAGATCCAGAATATATGATGAGTGACAAAAATAAAATTTCGCGCAGTGACGCCGCGCAGAATACCATCAAGCTCGCCAACAGAACAATATCGATTGTGGAAAAACCTTAATTACATATTGTATTTCACATAATATATGTAATATAAAATGTGCAATACCATTTAATATATTTTTAATAAAATGATGTAAGAGACGTTCGCCGGGCGGCGAAAAGGAGGGAGGGAAGTATATGCACGAATAGCGAGAAATACACTATTTATATATATATATATATATATGTGTCGATGTTTTTCTTTCTTTTTTTTTAATATATGTATACATATATATATTTGATGACGAGTGGAAGTCACTGACATATATGTGTCAGTGGTAGCAGTATTATAGAAATCCTTGATTTCTCCGCCATTCTTCCTGAAAATAAAAATCGTTTAATAATTTTACAAATTTATAAAATTCAATTTTACGTTTTGTTATGTTTGCAACATGGCGACTTATTCAATCAAATGTTTTTCTTTTTTGCGCGATAATGCAGATTTAAATTTTTAAAAGAGATTTTCCATCTTTTTCAACACTTCTCATCTTTTGGATTGCGTAAAATATAATAAGTCTCCCATTCGTGTAAATTTCTTTCGTTACGTTTTACATGTAATTTTTGCGTATAGACTTCGCTTAATATTTATGAGTTTTCGATACAGTGCTTTTATTGCACTTTTTTACGATTGGCAGAATTGAAATGGAGCACTGCACGCTTGTCCATATCGTCCATATATACATACATATGTGTGCACACATTTAGAGATGAGTTCAAATTGATTCAAATTCATTCCGGAATACAAAGATGTTTTTTTCTAATTGATTTTCCAACATTCTGGAATGAATTTATGTATAAATGAATTTGAATTTGAGAAATAAAATAATCTAATGAATTTTTGTTTATTCACCCCTGTAGGTTAGGTAGATATATTTACTAACTGCGCACGTGAAGTGTTTTTCTATGCACATATATATGTAGTCTCCGCGCAATAGACCGTGGAACATATACATAACCTGTAAATGTGATATAACCTCGTACATTTCTCTTTCGCGAAATATAAAATAAGTTTTCTTTATATGCTGACGACGTGTAAAATAACTGAAAAAAATGATGAATCCATATGAACAATCGTCTCGTCAAGAACATTCCGTAAGATGTTTTCTCGCATATTTTTCAGATTCACTAAAATTTATAATTAATTATTGAAATTGGCTTAAATTATACATATATTTGTGTTTTAACATTTTATTAACGTCAAATATACACTTGAGAATAAACAAAATATTATATTGTAGAGATTTACCCTTACACCAGAAGAAGAAAGAATTTTAAAAGAATGTTCACGAGAAGCAACGTATAAAAGAGGAATTCCACTTAGCCTTGGAAGTGCTCTTGGAGCATATTATTTGACAAAATTAGGTTATATAAAACATCGAACATTTGGTGCAATTCCAGCAGTTATTTGTGGCGGATTCATGGGATTTTTTGTTGGAAGATTTTCCTCCACCAAAACTTGCATTCAGAGAGCTATGACCGTTCCGGATGGCACGCTTAGAAAATTATTCGAAGAAAAATCCCGTTCAATTAGATCTGGGTATGATTATAATTACTATGGAGAGGAATATCAAATTGTAATACAATTATTTTTTATAGATATGATGATATACCAGATTCTGCTTATTATCCTCCTCCTGCTTCAAAAACACCTTTACAACAAGTACCGCAGAGTGTTGGCACTGATATTGATCAAGCCAGTGTGGGCAGTTTTGATATGACTCCTATAGCCCCAGACGGTCCGTTGTAACCAATATTTCTAATTGAATTTTTTATTATATATTAATTATTGAATTTTATACAGTGGATGCCTACTCAAGTAAGGTTCCAGAACCGGAAGAACTTCCAGCAGACATTTATACCAAGTCATATGACGAACTAAGACAAGAAAATAGGAAGCAATACGTAGATTCGTGAGTCTTAAAATATTAAATTAAAAGATTTTATATATTTTACCAAACTAATGTGTTTTTAATTATAAAATTAGGTTATATTCAAGAAATCAAGCAAGGTAAACATCACACGCTTCTTTTTTATTTATTTATTTTATTAACATATGGACCTAATGGTCCTTTACATATAATTTTTAATTACAATAATAAATTAAAATTTGTTTAAGGACTCACGATCATCCACCGAGACATCCTCCTTTAAGGAGAGGACCGACAAAGACAGAGCCTGAACAGGAACGGACAAAATATGGGGATGTATGGGGTTAATTCCATTATTAAATGTGAATTGTAATTTAGAATTTGTAACTGTATAATTATCTACAGTAGCAGTGAAATACGTGAGAAAATTAGTTTATATAAATTTCTTTACAAAAACATCAATCTGACAGGCCATTTATTTAACATTAAATCTTTATTTATAAAATTTAAAACCTTTTTCGAAAAAAAATAAGCCATTACTCATCAAAACCTTTTCATTTTTAAAAATTTTTCATTCAAAAAATAAGATTATTGACATGACAAAGATACTGACATGGCGAAACAAACTGCCAGTATAATGCATTTCCCCAAAAGAAAAATAATTCAACCTTGCAGAATTGTCGGGCTGAATTTTTTTTTTTTTTAATGAATTCAATTAGTCTATATTATGTCTATTTCTCAATAAGTCTAAATGAGAAGTACATGATTTTTAAATTCCTTGTATTCTCGCGAGTATTTTCAATATTCGTTTTTAATTATGGATAAAAATTAAAATACACTAGTTTCAAATTAGAGACTACATTCTTTTTCTTAGATATTCAATGTGTTTTTTGCCCATCATTTCTCCATTTTAGTATTTTAGTATATTCTAAAATATAATCAGTTACTCGCATAATTTCAGTGCACACAAAAAAAGATTAACAACCGGACAACTAAATTTTTCTTACAGTTTCTGATTTTTCTTATGGTCTGAAACGTTTTTTCATGAAAAAATAGGGGTTATTTTTTCCACAAAGTGACCAAATCCAGCAAAAAAAAAAAAAAAAAAACAATAAAAGTAATAAATAAACTTATAATTTCACGATAAGTTTATTTATTCTCAACACCCGAATTTATTTTGTTCAATTGTGTGAAAATATTTAAAATAAAATATTAACTTAAGCAATTTAAGCAATTAAAGCAATTTAAACACTAACAGACTAACTCTCTTTCCATGTTTTTCTAACAAATGTACTGGCAGACTTCCTTAATTTTAGGTATCTTAGATAAATATTTTGAAATCGCAACAGGTTTGTCGTGAAAACCAAGGAAATCGCCTATATACAATGAAAAAAAAATGTTAGGATACGACCATTTTTAAAAAAGAGATATGCTGCATTTAAATTGTCGGAATGATGGCCCAGGAATTACATGGATTTACGTAGTATCCGGAGGACTTCTTTTTTTATTGATAAATAGCCATTTTTCACAAATAATGAATTCTTGTCCTACAATTTAACTTCCATGCCATGAATGATTATGAAAAATGCTATTTTTAAAGAATTTGTCATTAATTTTTAGCCTGGCACTTTTTGAGAAATACGTTTACAAAGGTGTAAAACTTCATAATTTTTTATTTTTCGTGAGAGAAAGCAACGTATGATATAACTATTTCGAATTACGGTATCACAAAATAGTTAACAAAAACCGGAAAAATATCGACGTCGAAATAGTTACTCGTGTATCGGTATTTTTCTTGCTTGTTTAGCGGTTTAATAAGGAAAAACGCGGTATTTTCTTGGCTGCTTTGCGGTTTATTATCAAAAAATAACCGCAGTAAACTTCATAAATATCGGTATATTTTTCGGGTTTTATTGTGGTTTAATTTCGAAAAAAATACCGAGTGGATTTTCGGTATTTATTCGGTTGTTTTTACTTAATTAATAAAAAATTGTTAAAATACTTTACGACTGAGTTAGTAATCTAAAGAAATTTAAAAAGTTATTCAGTCATTATAGGATCCGCAGTTTGGATCGAAACATCGCATTTTAATTTTAATTTTTCATTTAGTATAATGACTGATTAACTTTTTTAATTTCTTTAGGTTTTTACTTAATATTGGTTGCTTTCGGGACCGATTTGGACCGGGTTTTTTGTGGTAATAATGCCGCATATTTCCGGTTACCGTTTCCGACAGGGACGTATTAGATTGAATTGTGACAACGCGTCACAATTTTGGTGGCGTATTACAAATAAATATCGTTGTTTTGTGTTATTCGACTGAACTTATTGGATCGAACTGAAAAGCGTCGAAATTTTAGGCAAAGTATTGAAAAAAATTGGTACGGCTTTCGCGAAATTCTAATTGGATCGAATTACAACGCGTCCAAACTTAGACAAAGTATTGAAAAAAATTGTTATTGCTCACGTGAAATACTGCTAGACGTATTGAATCGAATTGCATTGCGTCACAATGTTGATAACGTATTGAAAAATATAATTTGACCGGACGTATTGGATCGAATTGCATGGCGTCAAAATTTTTACCAAGGATTGAAAAGATTTGTTACTGCTTACGCGAAATTTAATCAGACGTACATGATCGATTTGAAACGCGTCGAGATTTTGATTGAATTATATCGAATTTATTGCAATTCGAAAATGAACAGATTCCGATTGAACATTTTTTTTGCAATACTTTCTCGTTTGTTTTTTTTTTTTTTTTTTTTTTTTTTTTTTTTTTTTTTTTTTTTTTTTTTTTTTTTTTTTAATTTTTATTTTTTTTTTTTTTTTTTCCCTGGACCCCTGGCGCGCGTAGCTCGCTTCGCTCGCAAGATTGACCGTGTTCGGCCCTTCGGGCCTCACTGACTAAACACACTTCGGCGCCATAAGTGTATAAACTTGATATGATAAGTCACATTCACTCCATGCACATCCACACAATTCCATTGATACTATATGAAGCTGAAACGTATTAATTATTTGTATTTCCATATGGATTAATGTGCTGCTTTTTATATTTGTTTCTTGTTATAAAATTCAAAATGAACATTTTCAAAACTTCTCCCCTCCACCATAGGTTGGACGATATATTGCCTCAAATAATAAGGATCTTAGCATGCCAAAATAATACCCTAAAAACTTGAGAAAAATTTTTTTGACATATAATTTTCTTGAAATATACGCACAATCAAGGTTTTTTATAGCTTAGCTCGCTCAGTGTTCCTTGTCTTTATCTCAAGGTCGTGCCATACAGGATGCCTAAGCATTTGTTTTTTTTGTAAAAAATTACATAACAACTTACATATTTAGCATAGATATATTACGTAAACGAAAAGGGATTGAAGTTTAAAAAATGGGATTGAAAGGGATTAAAACCGTTAGAAAAATTACGTGATTGGATTATATCAACCAATCATGACGTTTAAACTTCAATCTCTTTTCGTTTACTGGGCATACAAAAGGTTTATTAAAACTTATTATACACATATGCGCGACACAATATGATCACCAATATTATGAAGCACGACTACACGATCCAATGGCAAACATGAGATTTCTTCGTGTGAAATGCAAGCCAAGAATTGGATTATTTTTTGTAGGAAACGTTTTTAACAAATAACTATATGTGGCAGTTTTGACGTCAGGGTTGCGATACATGTTTACATCTTCTAAACTCCTTACATCTGAAGTTTCGTAAAGTCCCAGATTTTCAATGTACAGTCTAATGAACCTGAGAACATTAAAATAAAAATATTCAAATTTAGTACAGTATTATTGGCATATCCCTATTTCTCGCCAGTTCCATGGGCACATTTTTATTTTTCAAGTGTTTACTTTGTGGTTCAATCATGCTACTGGAAATAATTGGAATAACAAATTCTACAACAAATCGAATAAATAAAACTAAAAAATTAAAATAAAAAAATCCACTCAGACATATATGTGCAGTAAACAACCAAAAGGCATCATTTAGATAATAAACAACATAATAAACAACATAATAAACAACGTAGATTTTTTCTACGAGCCCGTAACTACTTCGAAAATGCATTCTCGCAGTTGTCAACGTATAAACGGCTTCAAAGAGGTCCAATAATGACATGAAAAATTTATAAACGATTTTCTATGCTCGGAAAGTGTTTTGGTGGCCCAATAACTAGACAACGATTTTGCGTCTATTACTCGAGCCTCGGTAAAAGGTTCTAATTCATTCAAAAATGAATTCTCGCTGCTGCCATCGTATTAATCACTTCAAA